>JASANF010010005.1:0-81197 GCA_030248245.1 Trissonchulus sp. WLG1_4
TTTTTGCTGCGAAGGGTCAGAATTAAGTCCGCTTGGGGCCTAACGATAAGCTTTCTCGATTCAAATAGAAGATATCAATCCGTTGGGTAGGTGCGAGGTACCTGAAAATTTTATGCTGTTTCATTATGTTTCAATACATGTCAAAAATATGTCATCGAAACTTGCTGGCACTACTTGCGACTATCTACCTAATAAGGAAGCTGTAATATGAGGTTTAGGCCCATATACAATGTAAAAACCTAGTATAATAAATCTAGTTTATAGCAGTGATAGACTCGGTTACTCTTAACACATCCAGAAAAGAAACGGATAGCTTCTGATTTAACCGTATACAAAAATCAAAACTTGAAGTCAGTAGCATTCCTTACTCGCATTGCCAATTAATTGATAATCTATTCTTAATTAGACACAAAACAGGCCTACTATCGCTTTTTAAACGGTTTTACAGCATTTTGAGCAAGTTTAGACTTTACACGACTAATTCACCAGTTTCGAGTTTTTTTCCGTTTTTTTCCGACCCCTCGGAAAAAAACGGAAAAAAACCGTTTTTTTCCGGGAGTTTTTTTCCGGTGCCCAACCCTGGTATGCATATACATGTACACATGTACAGTTACGTACATACTACATTGGTCCGCTTCTGGAGTGAAGCCGTCATAGCTATATGTAGTGATAGCTATGCTCTGTGCTTCGTTTCCACTACAGCGGAAAAAGAGAGAGGACTAGTAAGGAAAAATGCCCTTGTCGGGCGGCTCCTTGGGTAGAATAGGTTACTGTCTGTCTAAAGCGGAAAAATACTTAGGCTGAGCTTGTAAAAGCATTGGTACAAGACTTTATTAACGACAATATGCAATTCGTGTGAGCTCGTTAAAGTAGGTGGACTAGGTATACCTGTTAAGAATAGGAATATGATCTTCGTAGGGCAGACACTGTTTTCCGCACCCTATTCGCGCGAACTTACAGCCCGTTCTGGGTTTGTTTCAACTGTATTTTCTTATTATTATTGTTGTAAATGCTTGATAAAAAGTTCTGTGAGATAACTGCAGACCTTATCCAAATCCTTAACTTATCGTTTGATCAAAATTTATGTACTGTGTAAGCATCTTACTTCATTCGATCATATTTTGAATTAAGCATATTGTGTTAGACGTGTGTAGATAAAGCAGGAACAAATCCATAATCTGAGAGTCCATAATCTAAAAGCAAGAGCTTAACTCGTACAAGAAACTGCTACCTAAGTTGACCCATTTATGGCATGCATAATTCATTGGTGCGAGGTAGGGTTTTCAGCGTCCTTGTTAGCCGAGAACTTTAGCAATCCCGAATGTTTGCACAACCCCGAATCATTTCAGCCGTTCAGCCAACAGTCGACATTTCAGCTAAAATTATTATGAGTGCCCGCTCTAACGTTTTTGCCATTTGCCAATGTTGAGTTAGTGTAAAAAAGTGTAAAAGTAAAAGTTAGTGTAAAAAAGCCGCTATGTTACATGAGCACATGATATAATTTAGCTGAAGGTCGCGCGAATAGGGTGCGGAAAACAGTGTCTGCCCTACGAAGATCATATTCCTATTCTTAACAGGTATACCTAGTCCACCTACTTTAACGAGCTCACACGAATTGCATATTGTCGTTAATAAAGTCTTGTACCAATGCTTTTACAAGCTCAGCCTAAGTATTTTTCCGCTTTAGACAGACAGTAACCTATTCTACCCAAGGAGCCGCCCGACAAGGGCATTTTTCCTTACTAGTATACTAGCGTATACATGCATTAGCTTTGATGAAAGGCAATCCAAAGGATTATTAACCCATAGAGTTGCAGGGCTCTGGAGGCGGCAGCCCCCACCAAAAAGTTCAAGATTTTTTTATTTCTAGACAGGGTTTTTTTTTTCAAAATCGGCAGTGTGTAAATGTTGTGTAAATTAAGAATTTGCTGTGTAAATTAAGGGTATGTTGTGTAAATTTTTAAAAGTGAGTATTTTAGCATTTTTTAGGTTACCGTTTTTTCACGTGAAAAGTAATATTTCGACTTTGAGACTCGAACTACATACGAAAATAAAAAATGAGATAATTGAAAATTTTTGCGTTTTTGTCAGTTCAAGTATCCGACACGCCAGGGCAAGCCCCCCTAAAATTTCGAAAAATCTGAAACAAGCCCTAACACCCAGGCCGAGACCCCGTGTACATGCATGGTTTACACAGATGGAGAGTTGTTCTATCAGCCAGATCCTACTCATTTTTTTTCAAATCCGGGTGTAAAACTTTTAAGTAGTTTGACGTAGGACAAGAAATCGCACAGACAGGCTCAGCGTGGCTGATTTTTCACTGTCAACTTTCAAGTGCATAAAAACGAATGCTAAAATAAAAAAATCATAAGCCGTTTACGAGCAGAAACTGAAAATTTTTTGTTTTGGGGTCAAAAATTAGACTTAATTTTGTTAGGACAAAGAGGTCACAGGCACAAATCGCCACTTCGCGAATTTTTGTAATTTTTACAACCAAAATAGGCCGTTTCATCAACTTTTGGGGCAAAATGGGGCTGTGTAAATCAGTGTGTATTTTTATTTTTTGCTGTGTAAATTAGGCGGCCGATGTGTAAATACACCCTATTTTACACAAAAAAAACCCTGTTTCTAGATCTAATTTGGTCAACTGGAGACGTATCGAAAATTTTTTCGGCGGGGCAATAAAAACCAAAGGGGGGCCACTTGTGTAAAAATTCACTTGGAAAAAGTTTCTGAGGGAATTACCCCCATTTCCTTCTCACTGGGAACGCCCTTGACTCGTACCGAGGTTTTAATTTCCAATTCTTAGAGATTGTAAATGATCTCGCCAGACAATAGCACCGAGAAGTCACAATTTGACGGCAACTATCAGTATAAACAATGTAGCGATTAACGAATGAAAAAATACATGGTGCACAATGCACTAACATTTTCATTTTCACAGTCTTCAATCTTCAGACGTTGGGACTTTTGCAAATATTTAGCTATGTTAGAATCCTCTTTAGCTGATTTGTCCGCAGAGTGAGGCCCGTGACCCGGCCCGGCCCGTTGGCTATTGAGCCAAAGCCCGGCCCGGCTCGGCCCGCTGGCCGTGATCTATCAGGTCTCTATTACATTGTATGTATAGTGGTGCGGGAAAAACCCTATATACGCGTTTTGCGGGGAAAAAACCCTAGTGCTTCCTGGCCGATCCATTAGACATAGGCCCTTTTTGAATATGGAGGTGGAAAGCGCATCCAAAACTGACTTACCAAACCAATTTTTGTCCAGTTCTGAGGCCTGTACCATTTTTTATGAAATATCAAAATTTTGCACGTTGAAAAATTTCAGTGACAAAATACTTCTAAAGCTCAAAACACAGTGAAAAACGTTGTGGTTGACCTGTGACTGTTCAAAGTTTGTGCGGGAAAAAAACCCTATTTTGTTTGGGGACAATTTTTTGCTAAACTCACCCTTCGTTGCCACAAAAGTTGATTCATCTGGGCTAAAAACATGCGTAGACTTCATTGAAACCGGTTCTTCGGCCGCAAAACGTCGTTTTTTGTCGTTTTAGCTCATACCCCGACACCCATTACGAAACCTGTTTTGGTGATGCTTCACCAAAATTTGGCATTTTTTGCAATATTTCGGTTTTGGCTGCTGCGTACCACTTAAATCCAATAATGATAGCGGGCGGTGTTTGTCCACCGTTTCTAATGTAATGAGCGCAAAAATCTGTTTAATGCTTTTAAATACGGAAAAAATGCGTATTTGGGCAGAAGTCATTTCTGCCAAAAAGGGTCTATTTTTGAAGAATAATTGTGATTTACATGGGTGTCGGAGAAACGGTTTTTTTAGTCCATACTGCAGTCTAAGAGTTGTAGAACACGATGAAATTGTGTATATACTCACTGCTACTACAACAACAAAAGTGATAGGGTTTTTTCCCCGCATTAGGGGTTTTTACCCGCATAGGGTTTTTTCCGGTGGTTTCGAGACTTATTACTCAGAAACGGGAGTAGTTAAAATCCATTTTATTAGTGCAACAGTCAGGCAAAAGATGGCCCTTATAACAGCCGCGTGCATTAATGGATCCGATTTATGTGGAGCACAGGACAACCCGAAGAGTTGTAAATAGGGTTTTTTTTCCCGCGCCACTATATATATACCCCAATTTTTTATATACATTTCTTATTCTAATAATATATTTAAATTTGAGCATTGACTTTGTTTGAAGGAATAAAATGAAAAAGAAATTTTGTTGTCTGTTTGTCTGTGTCGAAAACTGTACCGAATTTGACGTTAGATTTTATCGTTACAGGTAAACGTTATGGCTGGATTGACTTTTTGGCAGCTTTGTTGATGTGCTTAGGACTGATTTTGTTCACTCTTGCCGATAGTCAACTTTCGCCCAATTTTCATATGAAAGGTTTGTGAAATGCTGTCTCATACTGATACTGTATGTTATTTCTGTGTCTGTCCATTTCGTATCAGTGCAACCAAGAGTATATACATAATACCGCCTCACTCTCTATAGAAGAAGAGTGAGACACTCTCCAGCCTGCCTGTTCTCTAGCACAGGCAGATGCGCTGGTCATGTTCAGGCCACAAGTGGACAAATGTTTGCAAATACCTTTGGGGATATTTTAGCAAACTTTCAGGTGCAGCGAAATTGATTGAGAAACTTCTCAATTTCTTAAGTTTCGCAATCAATTTCGCTAAAAGTTTGCCAAAATATCCCCAATGGTATTTGCAAACCTTTTTTAATGTTTTTGCAAGCAGAATATGAATAAATAATGAGTTATTAACCTTTTATTCCTATCTTTTTGTTTATCAACGCTTCAGCGATTATATACGAAAGTGTGTGACGCAGAGAATCTACGCGCTGATTGGCCAGCCACATGTTGCACAGAATGTCAACATGTGGCCTGAAAACGACCAGCACATCTGCCTGTGCTAGAGTGTCTCACTCTTCTTCTATAGAGGGTGAGACGCTATTATGTACTCTTGGTGCAACTATATACTTAACTTTCAAACCGCTTTACAGCCTTTTGCAGTGCTGCGTGCAGGTGATTCAAGATAGTCTACTCAAACTATTCGAATGACTCTTTTTGTAAAACTATTATTTTTAAGTTAGTAGTTATTAATTATTTCCTTAAGGGGGTAATGTCGTTTTCGTGGTTTTTGACATTTCAGTGTAATTTTTGCGCCCACAGAACTCAAGCTAGAAACGGACTACGGCTTCGAAACTTTAACCACATTATCTTTAGGCAAATATCCCCACCCGTTTTTTTCTTTTTCTAAAAATAGTTTGTAGAGTCGGTGTTATGGGCTTTTGAAAATTTTAGAGAAAAGTCAAATTACGTGATTTTTGCACAAAAATGTCATTTTCTCAACGTAGAAACGACTTATCAACTATATCAAAAAAACGGGTGGGGATATTATGTCAGTGCATAACTGCAAAAAGTTTTGTAGTTGTTGGCTGATCTTGAGTTTCATAACTGTGGCGCAAAAATTAGTCAAAAAAACCGCTGATGGGGTGTATTCAAATGATTGCAGCAGTAAAATTGCAAAAGATAATCTGCTTTTGAATATAGGTTTTTTAAAGCTAGAAGGTGTAAAAAATGTAAAAAAGACCGCTCTAGTTTTTGTTGAGGTTAAGTGCAGTTATGGTAGTTTAAAAAAACACCTAAAAACGCAATTACCCCCTTAAGTGCTTATTATTTTGACTTTTTCTTTAATTTTTTTAATTTAAACTACATGCGTTTCGACTGTTTCCCACTTTTAGCAAAAAGCTGCCATTTTTTGAACAAACTGTGGTAGTGCTTTTCAGTATAAAAAGGTAATGTTAAAAATATCTGCAAAAGGCATTTTGCATTTCAGGTGTGGTCATGTTGTCCATGGCGTTGGTAGCAGATGCTGTGATAGGAAATGTGCAGGAAAAGAAAATTAAAGAATTTCAGGCATCAAATTCTGAAGTGGTGAGATTTGTTTTTTTGTTAACTAGATAAACCTCTTGCCCTTGACGTTTTTGTCGACTTTCTAAATCGCTTTATTTTCACAAAGAATGCATCCCACAAGTTTTGATAGAAGAGTCCTTTATTTCCAGTTCCTAATACTAGATAAAGAAGGTAATTCATTTATATACTGGGAATTGAACCTTTTCGAGTGTTCGCGTGAGGGTGAGCGTCACCCCCACGTTTAAAGCACTAGAGACTGCGATTACGATAAGGTCTGATATATACTGATTTATAAGGAGCTCTATAGTCTATTATGTAAGCCAGGTGTTGGTAGATTGATTGACTTCTCATTGTTTTCGTATTTTTGATACAACGTAGTTGTGGTATTTTAGATTCTGTATTCCTATAGTATTGGCTTTGTCTACATTCTGTGCATTCTCACTTATACTGGTGAACTCATGGAAGGATTTGCCTTTTGTTCGCAGGTGGGTCTCAGTCTGTGTTCTTGCAATTCATGCTACAGTGACAGGGTCAAAAGACATTTATGTGCAGCTCGGCCGGAAATATTTTCTAAGCTGTTAGCGCAAAGTGGGGACAGTTTTTCAATTTGAAATTTTTCCCAGTGAAGTTTGTTACTGATGGGTCCCTTTTTGGTTTTTGTCCTGTCGACACGTCGCCAATTGATCAATTTTGACGTAAAATTCCCATTCCAGTGTTTGTGATCACTTTTTGCAAATAGGTATAATATTCCTACTATTCGTGCATTCCCCGTTGTTAGAATCGCAGACCGCGAGAATAGCTATTGCAGCTGTCCTTTAGTCAGCATTCTTTAAAAACTGTACGTTTGCGGTCTGTGTTAATGTACGTTAACAGCAGAAGTTTTGTGCGCGTTTATCCTTCATCATAGCTGTCTGGTTTGTTTTTAGTTTCCCATGGAAACCTATGGCTATGCAGTGGTATTTTCCATCATGGGCTATCTGGGTGTCAGCGTGGTCCTAACCCTAGTGCGCACATTTGGCGCTCTAGTAGCCGTGACAGGTTGGTTTTTTATCGTGGTGTCTATATGGAAGGTGGCGCTCTGAGTAACCTCCACAAAATAGATTGGCTTAATGTCACTGTTTTTAATCACATAATCAATTATTATTTCTCTTTAACGTTCAAAACAGTCGTCAGGGCATCGACTCTTGGGTCGATTTTTTACCGGATTAAAGTAGTTAATATTGTTGTCAGACTATGCGATTTATAAATTGTGCATAAAAGTTCCATTCCTATACCGCCTGATAAACTAAACGAACTCAACTGTTAGCGCGCTGCTTTTTAATCAGACTAAACGGACTTCACTATGCACGAGCGCACACTAATGTTAAGCATTGCTTCTTAAACCTTTTTAATCCCGTGATAGTTTAGGAAAGCGTTCGGACTAAAATTCGTCTCGTCCGTTTAGCTCGATATTTCATTCCGAAACCTTGGACTACGGGCCTATTCCTTTACCGGATTAAAAGGGTCAATTATAATCGGACTAAATGGTTTAAAATTAAGCTTAAAAATGCCATTCCAAATCTTCCGGATTTAACGGACTTAACTTCTAGCACGCTGCTTTTAATCGGACTAATAAAACGGAGTTAACTATGCACGCTAATGTCAAGCGTGCAAGTCCGTTTAGTCCAGTGATAGTTTTAGATAGTTGGGGTCAGACTAAAATTGAGCCAACTCGTTTAGTCCGTTTAACCGATTTGCCATTCCTAAACCTCGGACTGAAATAAGTCCTGTCCGTTTAATCCGGTAAAGGAATAGGCCCTAAGATAAGTCCATTCCGTTTAATTCGTTACAAGAATTGGCCCTTAAAAGCGGACAAGCTGGGCGTGATTGATGTATAATTGTGTGTATTGGCAATTTCAGTGACCACGTGTCGCAAAGCAGTGACTGTGATCGTTTCATTTATGCTCTTCTCAAAGCCTTTCACATTTCAGTAAGTTGTCTGGGTTACATCAAACTGTAGGCGAGGACTTACGGTGATGTTCTGTGCTATGCTGTAAACCTTTTTTCATCTATCTTTTCAATATTCATATAAATTGCCAAAATGGTATTTATTGGGTTGCCGACCTGTTGCGAAGCAAAGGCAACCCTTTATACCCCTCCAGACATTAATTTGTAATCGGTTTTTCTCAGCCCCCCCTGGCCGGATTGGTCCCAAACTTTGGTGGAGGGATCTCTACCATTAGTACTTGCACCCCCCAACTTTATGGACTCGTGGCCCCTCGGGGGCCCGCGTCACGTGACCTTGAAGGGAAAATGGACGAAACCTGTTGGGGTTATGTTTCAGCCATTAGTATAAAAGGGTGTAAAAGATGGGTTTCAGATGTCCAATTTTCGAAATTTGGGTTTGGACGTCCCTAGGGGTAATTTGGGCCCCGGAAGACGAATCCGAGGTCCATTTTCGTCTAGGACCTCTCGGGACCCTTCCATGACCCCCTAGGGCACCCTGCCCAGGGGGTCCCCAGGGGTCAAATTTTCGACATTTGGATTTTGACGTCCCTAGGGGTAATTTGGGCCCCGGAACACGAATCCGAGGTCCATTTTCGTCTAGGACCCCTCGGGACCCTTCCATGACCCCCCTAGGGCACGCTGCCCAGGGGGTCCCCAGGGGTCAAATTTTCGAAATTGGGATTTTGACGTCCCTAGGGGTAATTTGGGCCCCGGAACACGAATCCGAGGTCCATTTTCGTCTAGGACCCCTCGGGACTCTTCCATGACCCCCCTAGGGCACGCTGCCCAGGGGGTCCCCAGGGGTCAAATTTTCGAAATTGGGATTTTGACGTCCCTAGGGGTAATTTGGGCCCCGGAACACGAATCCGAGGTCCATTTTCGTCTAGGACCTCTCGGGACCCTTCCATGACCCCCTAGGGCACCCTGCCCAGGGGGTCCCCAGGGGTCAAATTTTCGAAATTGGGATTTTGACGTCCCTAGGGGTAATTTGGGCCCCGGAACACGAATCCGAGGTCCATTTTCGTCTAGGACCTCTCGGGACCCTTCCATGACCCCCTAGGGCACCCTGCCCAGGGGGTCCCCAGGGGTCAAATTTTCGACATTTGGATTTTGACGTCCCTAGGGGTAATTTGGGCCCCGGAACACGAATCCGAGGTCCATTTTCGTCTAGGACCCCTCGGGACCCTTCCATGACCCCCCTAGGGCACGCTGCCCAGGGGGTCCCCAGGGGTCAAATTTTCGAAATTGGGATTTTGACGTCCCTAGGGGGTAATTTGGGCCCCGGAACACGAATCCGAGGTCCATTTTCGTCTAGGACCCCCTCGGGACTCTTCCATGACCCCCCAGGGCACGCTGCCCAGGGGGTCCCCAGGGGTCAAATTTTCGAAATTGGGATTTTGACGTCCCTAGGGGTAATTTGGGCCCCGGAACACGAATCCGAGGTCCATTTTCGTCTAGGACCTCTCGGGACCCTTCCATGACCCCCTAGGGCACCCTGCCCAGGGGGTCCCCAGGGGTCAAATTTTCGAAATTGGGATTTTGACGTCCCTAGGGGTAATTTGGGCCCCGGAACACGAATCCGAGGTCCATTTTCGTCTAGGACCTCTCGGGACCCTTCCATGACCCCCTAGGGCACCCTGCCCAGGGGGTCCCCAGGGGTCAAATTTTCGAAATTGGGATTTTGACGTCCCTAGGGGTAATTTGAGCTTCTGAACACAAACAGAGAATCATCTGCCTAGAATAGAGGGTCCTCTGCTTAGAATAGAGGGTCCTTTACCCACTGTCGGCAACCCGTTGATGTCAACCGACTTGTTTTAAGTTGAGATGCATAGTTTGCATCAGACATAATATAGCAACGCAACAATATTGTAGCTACTCCTTCAAGAGGGAGTCCTGCCCCGTAGTAAAATTTTGATCACATTCTTCTTAAAATTGACGCTTTTTACCGTTTTCTTGTTGCAGTCAAATGGTTATCAGGTAAAAAGTTAATAATTAATTTAGTAAAATACTCATACACTCATTTAGTTTTTTTGTTAAATTGGTGTATTTCAGATACGTTTGGTCTGGCCTCCTCGTACTTCTGGGCATATACCTGAACATTTATGGTAAAAACCGGGACCAATGGAATGAGAAATTCATCAGCTGCATGCAAAAAACTATTTCATATTGGCAGACGCTGAAAATAAGACGCCGAAAAACACAGCATTCCTTACCAGAACATTTAGTTTAAGCTTAATTAGTATTTATATAATTATGACGTAGTTATTATAATTGTCGACGAAAATAGCAAAGGTATCGTGCTATTTTAATAAGCAAAGGTCACATTAATTACGCTAACTTAGTTAATACTTTTGTAACGGCATCTTCAAAACAATACGTATTTATATGAGCGTTTGCTTTTCGTTGACAATTTTTAATCAGGTCTCAGTGTTTGGTTGTACTATCGCCAGACACCAAATTTTTAACTGAATCACCAGTTGTCCACATACATGTATATGGGGGACCCCCCTAAATCGAGGGGCCTGGGAGGGAGGGTCGCGTAAATTTGGGCAAAATTTAGTAAAAATGGCACATTTTCAGAAAATTTACAATGCAAAATTTAGGGTAGTTTTGGTCGATCAGGGGGGAGGGTCCCCAAAATTTGGCTGCACAGGTCCCCCCTAAAATTTTGGCCCCATTACATGTATGGTTGTCCATGTATTTTGTTTTAAACTTCGGAGTCGGACTTAAGTCAAGGTAGGACCAATAATTTTTAAAACGGGTCAAACGGATTAGATTAATGTGCTTAATTTTTAGTAAAACAGGCAAATTTGATTGACTGCGTAATCACGTGTTCAAAGGGAAATCATGTACGAATTTATAGCTTGACAAAGTTTAATTTTATCTGCAATTTTTGAGGCAAAAACATTCTAAAAAATTGTTCCCTTGGTTAACGTAATTGCCGGTGACTTCAGAGCTCTGTAAGTCTAACAGCAGAGCTCTTTTTAAGAAACAATTTTTGTGAGGGCACGGAGAAAAATTCGGAATTTCGAGAGAAACGTTTCAGTTCACATTTTGAGTGGGCTAGAATGTTACGACTTCATTGGAGATATTTTCAACGGAGATAAAAGAATTGAACCCAAAAACCTGACTTCTCTTCCTATTTCAAATTGGTCACGTATGTGCTTTTACGATTTTCTAAGCTTTTGGAAAAGTAACGCTAAACTTTTGATTCGGTTTATTGTTTAACATTTATTGAAGCTTTGACCGGTGCCTGGGCTGTGATTAGAATGTTTGTCATTTTTCACTGTACTGCGTTCAAATTTTGGCTGCACAAAGATTTTTATTATTTTTAAATATTTTTTATTCAGGAAACTATGTTTACTGCTGAAACTCCTTATGTAACTTTGGATAAATGCAATTTTTCCTGCCGCCGCCTCAGCGGCGGCAGGTCTTTATACTGCTTTTTACTTTTCTCTGTTAGCAAAATTGGTACCATATTTAACGTGTGAATTTGCCATCAATGGGGGTGAGGAAATTATAATTTTACATTTATTCAAGACACTAGATTAGTAAATAACGTGTCAAATGCAAGATAACTGAAAATTTGATTTTTAAAGTTCTTGCAGGTTTAACTGGCAGTGTTGCTAATATTTTTAATAAGATTTTAATAAGATTCAAAAGTTTAAGTGTGATACCCCGCTTGGCCATAATTTGAATGTATAGTTGCAATGTTGTCGTTACTTAATCCAAAACATAATATTTTCACAAAAGGTGCAATCCAAAACATAAAAAAGATTTGACATTGTCAATTTTTTGCTAGAAAAGGGGGGCTGGATGTTTTTCTAATTTTGTTGGAAATTATTTCTTGATGAAGGAAATAGTTTTTTATCAAAGACGAATAATAAGTATTTAGTATATCTTCACGTCTATAGTCTATATTAATGTATATATTTAGTAATATATAAAATTATTGGTCCATCATATGCAAAACTTCATTCAATTTAGACTTCACCTTCACCTTCAAAAGACTATGTATATATATGTAAATTTTAGTTTTTTGGAATACTTGGGTTGTTTTAATTACTCTAAAGTTTTGACGCGGCAGGGTCCAACTTAGTGTAAGTAAGAACTGTTGACAACAAAAAAATACTAAAAAAGTTTGCATAAAACTACTGCTTGTTGATACTGTTAAAAGTGTTAAGAATAGAAGCACTAAAGGATTGGTTGGGTAGTGGGCCCTCTCACCCACCACCATCCCCATTTGACAGTCAAAAAAGTGCCCCAAGCATAAGTTGAAAATCAAAAAATTGCACAAAATTTTCTACTGCGACTGAAAAGTGCTCCAAAAATGACTTTGAAATTGTGAAAAGTTTCCGGCTGTCGCTGGAAAAAACAAAATCAGGGACCACCCACCTCACTCCGTCGAGGGTCGCGCACTCTCCCTCCCATTTGCTCCCGTGCGGTTAAAGTGATAAGCTGTTAGTAACCATTTCAACATTTTTTACCATTTTATTAGGTCTGAAATAGTTTTGGTTACTTTTGTTAGCACTTGCGCCGATGTAGTGGCCATTTGTAGGGCAACAGGATGCTCATGTATCAATCCGTTTTGGTGATATATATAATTGCACGTATATATTGGTGTATTCGCTGTTTCTAGCGTTCTTCACAACCGGCAACAAAAAGTCGCCAGCGCCAACAAAAAAGTAAAGCGCACAGTGACACCATTTTAGTCGGCGGGAAGAAAAAGACATTATCGAGTGATTCACTTCAAAGACTCTAAAGCACGATAGCAGACTTATTCAGAGCAAAGACTCCACAGGAAAGTGTTCTCGAATATTTTTGTTAATCGATAAGATTAGAAAAATTTTGAAACAAATGACTGTTTTTGTTGGTTTGTCAAAATAGCGATACTGTCAACAACGATGCGTAATGTTCATCAAAAAATAACATTGCGAATTCAAAAAGGGCACGTTAGAAAAATCTTAACAGAGCCAAGAATTAGCGTTTTTCTCGAAAATTTCGTTAAGGTTAAGGTATTTCTGGTCGATCAGAGGAGGTGTCTCAAATTAGATTGAGAAACTAACTAAATTTCATATTGTATGCTTGTGAACAACTTAAAAACCAACATGCCAAAATGTTCCGAGTTTTGGAAGACTGGACCACAGTAACTTTTCACAGCTTTTAGTACATTCAGCAAACACGCCAAATTGTTTTCAGTTTTCAGTCTAGCCTTTTACCAACAACCTACTATATTAATATAATTCATGAAGAACTAGTTAGCATTACTACCAGTTTATCTATGTTATATCATACCTTTATACGTACAGTTGCGTTTTTTTCGAATTGCAAAAATATTTATGTTGCGAAGTTCTGTAGTTAATTCGCTTTTTCGAATTAGAAAGATTAAAGGAATTTCTACTAGGTCACATCTTTTTTGTATTTCCCAGTAAATCTACGGCCTACGCAAAAAAGAAACGTTGCTAAGAATGTGTGAACATTTTTGGTAATGACGATTACCTTACGCAGGTATAACCGTTTCTGTGAACTATTACTTTGCTTTATTTGTAACTTATTGCTTGTTAATATTTAGCACTGTTTTGTCTCGTGTTTGTTTTACTTGTTCGCTCTGTTTCCGTGACAGTTTCTGTGATATGTATGATTAGTCTTATTGATACAATAAAGCAGTTCAGAAAAGTTGTTCCGTTTTGTTCCACTGTGCGATCTGCCTAAACTTCGGTCTATGATACACGACACCGTTAAATATTTAATTTTAAAACGTTTAATTAACCTTCCAGCTCTAACCGTTTATTTCAGAAAAGATATCACAAACGGATCAATAAATACTCATTACCGTCTTGATTGTAGCAAAGTTAGAAAAATGACGTGTTAAATAATATACTTAGCTGCCGCAGCACCATTCCTGTCAACAGAATAATGCGACCTCCCGTTAAAGCTAAGTAGTTACGGCTTTTCAACGGTTTTTATCGGATACTTGAAAGGTTTTATCGTTACGGCCTCATTATGATTTTGATTGCGACGCTATCAGTTCGAGTTGAGTGCATGAGTACAGCACACAACATCACTTTTCATTATTATGCAGTGTGTTCTATAATTGGTCTTTGGAGCGAAATTACTCAAAGTTTCAGCACTTCAGCGGTTTTGCGATCTCGCTACGACGCACGTAGCTCGAGCAATGGCCAAAAAACTAGGGGGTGTCAGAGTGCGACAGTCTCGGCATGAAAGGGTTAACCAGGGTATCCTAAATAGCAAATCTTGCTATATGCAGTTTTTTGGTAGTACTAGCTTCTAATTGCTCATTTTTGAGCTTATAGACCGAAAACTTCCAGACTCAGTTTCTTTGTATTACCCTTTCATGCCTGAAGGGACCATATGAGTCTAGGGATGTTTTCAGTTAACTGCTAACTGATTCATTTTCAGTTAAAGTTACGCAGTTACAGTTAACTGATAATAACTGATAACTGAACTGCTTTGAGTTTCAATAGCAGTTAAAAACTGATAACTTAACTGCACAATTCTCAGAAGCAGTTAACTTAACTGTAACTGAACTGCTTTGGTCGTGAAAAACTGATTGAAATCAGTTAACTGATATTATTTTCAGTTACATGCAATAACTGAAAATCATATTTAGTTATGCGTCGAAACTGCTTTTGATTTTCAGTTTTTACGCATAACTGAAAATCAAGTATTCAGTTCAGTTGTGGGAACATTCGAAAAATCATTACATCACCTATGTACGTTCGTCCTTGTTTATTTACGCACACAATAGATTTCTTTTCACTTATTGCGCCACAGCGCAACAAGTTTTCTATTTGGTTAGATAGAGTTTGCCGAATTTGTGCTTGGACACACCTGACATTTCAAAAATGTCAAATTTCCAATGTTAAAACACTGTAAGGGAGTATTTGTGTTTATTGTTAAATAACACTCAAACCAGAAAAGGCAAGTACATCGATCATGTACCTCGATCTGCACTGCTTTTTTCTGACAATCCAACCGGGCTTGTTTTTTAAGAGCAGCTTTAGGCTGGGATCGGCCGTTTAAAAAAGGTTATATACCCGGCCTTTACTACTACTACTATGGTTTGGCATTAGTAGTTGCTTTCAGTGTTATGTGACGTGCATTCTTTATGCTATTTGGTTTATATATTATTTTGCGAGCATACTTTTCGAATCAAGAGGTTACGTCATTTGTAGTTACTATTTGTCAGAAGTTTTTTGATTGAAATAATTTTTTGCCCTCATGTTGACAAAAGGTGGTTTTTGGTTTTAATAGTTAAAGTAGAGTCACCAATTAAGTGGTAGTAGTTAAATAGTAATTAGTACTTAGCTATGTATTAGTTATTATAAGAATTGCAAAACATAGGCTACGTTGAAATTTAGTCATGATAATGGCGGAAATAAACCAACAATTTTCTAGGAATAACTGAAAATATTTTCAGTTAAAGTTATCAGTTACAGTTAAGTTAACTTAACTGTAACTGAACTGATTAAAATTTTGCGAAATTAACTGATAACTGAACTGAACTAATTTTCAGCTAATCAGTTAAGGTGGTAGTTGCGTTTTCGATGTTTTTGTGATTTCTATGTAAACTTTGCGCCCACAGAACTCGAGTTATAAATGAAGCCTGAGCATGAATTTTTGGCACATTACTGTAAAGGTCAAAATTCCCAGGCATGTCTGTCACTTTTTCGAAATTTCGCCTGTGGACATTTTTAGAGCGGTTTATTTACAAGAAAATATGTTAAATTTTCGATGCCTTTGTTTTCAAGCTAGTTTCTCAGTAAATTGACTGGTTATTATTTATTAAAAAAGTGGGGGACATGCCTGGGGACTTCAAACATGTCAAAAACTTCACTAACTTTCAGCCCTAACAGGTAATCGTATGATTCAAAGCTGTGGCGCAAACTTTTTTGTGATTTGTGATTTTTGTGACTGCTTGTGATTTGAATTTGTAAACGCTGAGCTATGCATTTTCAAAAAAACACCTAAAAACGCAATTACCCCCTTAACTGATTAACTGAACTGATTAAGATGTCGGTAACTGCAAACATCCCTAATGACAGAGTTGGACGCGGGGCGGATTTTCGCCCAGCGGGTATCTTGCCCCGCCCCGCCCCGCGGGGCGGGGCACCCCGCAGATTTTTGTTGCCAACTAAGACAATAGTAGTTTTTTAGCAAAATTTTTTGCTAACGTTTGCGGGTGTCAGGACCGCAGCCCTCAGAAGCCAAAATTTATTGCTCTTTTTCATAATCTGGTTCACATCCCCAAATGTGATTTCGCTCAATTCACCAGCAAAAACTCATTATATCGGTGGCTTGGGAGCGGCAACTTCCAGAAGTCTTTTGCTCAAACGCAGCATGTTTGCTAGCATGACATGACAACCCCCCTGTAGGGTATGTGGCACCAACGTTACGAGTACCCTATCTGGGTCTATAATATATACTTGGCTAGTTAGTCCTAGTCAGCTAATTTTCGATCCTTTTTTTACCAATCGTAGATCTTTGTATTTAGCAGCCAAATTTCACTTCTACTGCCGTACGTACAACAAAACCTATGCTTAGTTTAAGCAATGTGAAAATTTGACTTTTTTTCGCAAAAGTAGTATTTTCTTTATAGCCATCATGATAATTAATCGCAACTCCGGTAGTCAACTTTTGTGCATTAGATACAGCGAATATTGTAGTTTATTTCTAGCATTCAACTATGGCAAGCGCACGGTTGGTGTGTGAATACTCTAGGGTGAGGGACATTATGCCTAAGCGATGGCGCAAAATTTTCACAAACTTTGAGCGCTTATAAGTTATAACTAATAACACGGCGCGTCCTACTCCTAAACCCTTAATCGAATGGTAATGTTTTGCTCACCACTTAATTTTCTATCGAATGGTGGTTTCGCGATCTCTACGACGCACGTAACTAGACCAATGGCCAAAAAACACGTCAAAATCCGCCTGCTGGATCATCAGGACGTTAAAGCTTTAAGCAAAGAAGTTTTCTATTTCTTAGTCACCGACGAGCTGAGCGTTGACTGTGGAGCATGTTTTACAGCTCCAACTATCAACAATCAGTGGCGTGATTCTTTGTTGGAATTCAAATAATTCTTAAGATCTCGAAATTGGATCGTTTCGAAAAGCTACAACGAAAAGAATGAGCTATGGGGAAATGTCCTTCCTGTCTTCATAAACAAAAATCAAGTGATACTCAATCTGTATGTTCTCAAATATTTATTTTATGGTAATAGTTTTAACTGACAAATTGTTAATGGAAATGTCGCCGATCGGATCTATATAACATGTGGACGGACCCTAGTTATGACCGGACTGTAATAGCCATTGGGTGACTGGACTCTGGATCGTGTTTGTCACGGACAGGATGACAGCTGGCGGCTTTGAAGTCGGCTGAATACACAAATTTTTGTGGGTTCTTGTTAAAAATTTACGAACCAAGCTAAGTTTTCGGCAAAAGTATTCAGTAAGTATCAAGCATACACTTTTAAGTACATTGGCCAGACGCCGTTGTAAACCTGTTGGTCCAGCAAAAGTGTCTCTCAATTTACATATTTCTTATAAATAACTTCTCTTTTTGCAGACAGTTAAACTGCAAAATTTGAGTCAAAATCCTTCCGCAATTGGAACTTAAAAGCCGCAGATTAAGTGTAGATTTATCGCCGAACTTCATTGATTTCTGTTTATTCTTGAATTTGAAGTAGTTGATCCGACAGCTCTGGAGAACGGAATAGCGTAAATAACTGAATAGACTGCGTAGGCATGCCTACGTACTGTAATATGCAAATGAGGTAGTTGAACAATCCGCGCGGAAATACGTAGTCTCTTTGTTTGTGCACTGGTGCAAGTTGTGCACGTGAAAGAAGTTAGTTCAAATTTAACTTCAACTGTCGATAGAAGGACAATTTTAAGGCTTTTACTTAGGGCCTATTCCTTTACCGGATTAAAGGGTTAATTATAATCGGACTAAACGGTTTAAAAATTATGCTTAAAAGTGCCATTCCAAAACCTCCGGATTAAACGGACTTAACTTTTAGCGCGCTGCTTTTTAGTCGGACTAAATGGACTTAACTATGCACGCTAATGTTAAGCGTGTATGTTAAATCCGTTTAGTCCTCTGGTAGTTTTGGAATGGGGTCAGACTAAAATTAAGCCGCTGACTTATTTTAACTCTTTTAGTCCATTTAGTCCGATTTGTCATTCCAAAACTTCGGACTAAAATAAGTCCAGTCCGTTTAATCCGGTAAAGGAATAGGCCCTTAGTCATTTGAGTAAATTTTTTACATTCCCAGGTAAGTCTCATGGCTTGAGTTTGATGTCAGTGCAAACCTTTGTGAATACTGAATACGTAATATTTTGAACGTTTACGCAGTGACTCACTTATGTATAATAATGTGTCGACACCTCATCGTGTTGGGTGACACTACGTGGGGTTCCATACGATGGCACATGACGCACGATAGGACACCCCAAGTGGTGCCACACACACACGATGCCACATCGTGACCATGCGAGGATTCCCTCGTTTTTCTATATTATTATATAAAACAGTTTAACTATTATAGAGATGCATCTACAACTATTTTAGATTACTTAATCCTAACTTTGGCCAAGACTTGAGAGCGATCAAACATTCTGAGCTACTCAGTCAGTTGCCATACCGGTATCTTTTAGAATAGGCTCGTTCATATTTTGAAACGGAACTCTATCTTCGTTCTCAGTTACATTTCCCTGCAGTAAGGTAGTGAGGCCGGGCAAATATAGCTGAGGGAACTTCGATCACCTTGTTTTATTTTGAAAAACTCTCGGGACATAACGTCCAGCCTGATCCGACGTTATGGTGCAGTGCTCATCTCTGTTTATTGGCCCTAGGGCGTCAGGGGTATTGCCTCGTATGCATCTACATTGGGGGGGTACAAGTCCCTCAAGCAAGATACACAGACATATGTTACGTTCTCACATAGCTACGATACCCATTTACTGACCCTCTGAGGCCTGGGCCCTGGCGATTTACTTTTGTCTGGGTTGGCAGCAACTTTGTATTTCAGGACTCAGAATCAGTGGGCCGCTCTGCTGAGCGACTCTCGCTCAGTACCTCTGTGAAATCAAATCAACTGAAGGAACTCACAAAAAATAAAAAATTTAAACGAAGAAGCTCAGGTATGGTCATGCTTAGGATTTTGTGATTATCTATGTTATGTTTGCTGAAAAGCAACACGCATGCATACAATCAGGAGTACATAATAGCTTCTCTATATAGAAGAAGAGTGAGACACTCTCCAGCCTGCCTGTGTTCTAGCACAGGCAGATGCGCTGGTCGTTTTCAGGCTACATGTTGACATTCTATGCAACATGTGCCTGACCAATCAGCGCGTAGATTCCCTGCGTAACACACTATATAATTATATACTGTAACAAGTATATAATCGCTGATGCGTTGATAAGCATTAAGATAGGGATAAAAGCTTAATAACTCATTATTTATTCATAGTCTGCTTGCAAAAACATTAAAAAACGTTTGCAAATACCTCTAGGGATATTTTGGCAAACTTTCAGCGAAATTGATTGAGAAACTTGAGATATAAACTTTTCTGAATTTCTTCAAAGTTTCTCAATCAATTTCGCTGAGTTTGCCAAAAGTTTGCCAAAATATCCCCAAAGGTATTTGCAAACCTTTTTTAATGATTTTACAAGCAGACTATGAATAAAAAATGAGTTATTAACCTTTATCCCTATCCCGTTTTATGCTTGGAGCACGTGCACAGGCGTCTGCCAATCAGAGAATAGAAGCTCGCTTCTGATTGGCCAGTCACATGTTGCATAGAATGTCAACATGTAGCCTGAAAACGACCAGCGCATCTGCCTGTGCTAGAACACAGGCAGGCTGCAGAGTGTCTTACTCTTCTTCTATATAGAGTGAGACGCTATTATGTACTCTTGATACAATTTATCAACTCTTTCCTGCATAAAGTGTTCAACGTTGCAAAATTGAGTCCAAGCTGTGGCTGGGTTTTGAAACGTAACCACAGAATGACGCCAGGACTGTCACGCCTAGAAACTCGGCCACCGGCTCGCTTCACTCGGATACATAAGGCATCTTGATGAACAAACTCTGGAACTAAGTCTGTGAAATATAACGCTGACAGGTTTGACTAGTTGTTCTGATATATGCATTCAAGAGTAGAAGGGACCTTTATTGCAATTACACCAACAAAATGACTCACGCTATATGAGCTTAACACTACCGTTTAACGTTTATTATTCAAGTTTTAAGGTTGATGTTTTAAGGTTCAGGTTTAGTTTTGTTCCTGTTGTGTCACAGCACAACAGGTCTCTAATTTTGATTTCTGGCGGAATACACTGGGCTTGTAGTACAATGTACGTCTGTGCGTTAGTTTGCTTTGCATATTAGAGCTACTGCGCGAGCGTCACATCATTGTCTAGTGCAAAAGTTACACTGTAAGCTGAAAAAATGTCAATGTGCGTTTGTTTAGTTCATATGTGTCACATAGTGCGCGTGTGTCACATTGCTGATAGTACCAACATTTGACCAGATAATTTTGTTGGCAGCATCTTATGTTACTTTTTCATAAAATTACAAAATAACTTCATTTATTCTGCAGAAAAGAGAAACAAAATAACAAAAGAAAGGCAAGATTATTCCTGCGAACTGTAGTCATTTTTGGGCATGAAAGAATGAATACACTTCTCACTCATCAAAACAACCCATTCCTACATAATTTGTTGTTAGATAATTAAAACTCTTTCCAGTTTTTGCATAAACAACTTATTGTAAGATGGCATAAAACCGCATTGAACTTTTGCATACACATTTTTCAATAAGATAATTATCTGCTGCCTCTGGTTAGCTGACCTCTGGTCGGCTTACTTGAACATTATTCTTAATACTTACTGAAGGTTTTGCCGCAGGCTTGTTTTATGTTTTAGTCAAAGTATTGGCTGGTCTGATATACCTAGGTACATACTTATAGATACGTGTATAAGTGTATGTATGTAAATGTATATATGTACATAATGTAGTATCATTATTTATTAAATAAGTCATACTGATTGTTCGTCTTATTGAAATCTTTTCAGCATCAGACAAGCATGGACTAAAGTCAACTAAAAGCCATTCAAAAATTTCAACATCCATAGGCAGCGAAGCTAAAAAACATAAAAAAATAAATACTGCTCACTTTCAATTGAGAAAGACGAAATCACAGCCAGTTTTTTCCGGAAAAACGCAGCTGTCTAAATCCGCCGCTGATTCTGTTTCAAAACATCCCGACAGTTTGGAAGTGGGTTTCAAAGAAAATTCGAAAACGAAGAAAAAACTCAAACTAATGTCTCCTAAAGGCGCGCAGCCAGTAAAATCGGTCAAAGAAACTGAAATCCCTGCAACCAAGGAGAAACCTAACAGCAAAGCTAACCAAACAGCCAAAACGAAAGTTCAGGAGTCACCCGTGAAAAAAGAACTCAAAATTTCATTGGAGCCGATTGAGGTGAAAAAACAGGAAGCTGTGGGTGCGAAATTTTTACAGTCATCAACCAAAGAAACTCAGTCAATGAAAGCGTCAGTCAGAACGTCATCACCGACTCTAACTAGGCCGAATACAAAAAGTAATTGCTGAATAATTGCAATAATTTTGCGTTTTGATTTATTGTTAAGGAGAAATACTTCGACTTAGCTACATTCAACACAGTTCTAACATGTATTATGTACATAGTAATTGTTCTCTTGATAAGTTAAATGCCAAATGAATTTCAGTTTTAAACTAAATTCTAGGGCTTTTCATAAATTATATTAACTAGTATTTGCAGTACTTGCAAAAATTTATCTAATCCAGGTAATAGTAAAAACCCTTAGTTAAGGTTTACAGCAGTATTGAGAACAACTTTTCGGACAAAGATTCAGACACTGACAACACAACTACTTACAGTTCTAGAATACAGACAATTATGAACTATGCTTTAGTGTCAATTGATTAATAGTCTACTCTACATTCAGGGCTCTCCATTACTACAACAGCTATCAGCAAATTGCACACGGATGCGTCGGGAACGAACAACTCGACTTTTAGCACCTCATCTGCTTATACCAGAGGTCAGCCCTCTAGTCTGCATTCGTGCAAAAAATAAGTTCAATTATTTGGTTTTCGTGATTTTGCGGTAAATGAGCATCCATTGTAGTAGAGCTGTTAAGTATCAACATGAAGCCCACTAGACTGACCTAAGAAATACCGTATTACCTCGAATAATGCCCCGGGCTTGAATAAAGCCCCAGCCTTGAATAAAGCCTCAGGGGTTCAAGTGTAACATTTGAGTAACACAAAAAAAGCATTTTACTGATTAAAAAAATGGTAGGACTATGATTATGGGCTTACATACTGATCTAACATTAATCCTACAGTTAGGCTAGGTATGCAGCTGTGCTTTGTGCTGCAAAACTTCAGTTTCGTTGCTACCATTTTACTGTAGAAGTAACAATAATTGTGAGAAAGGCCCCGTTTAGGAAATTGACGAAAAAATAAAGTCATAGGCGTGAATAAAGCCCCAGCCTCGAATAAAGTCCCAGGTAAGATACGTTCATGAAACAATAAAACTGGTGGGGCTATATTCGAGGTATACGGTTGGAAATAAGAAAGGTGAGCAAGAATAAGAATTATTATTATAATTGAAATATGAAAGAAGTCGTCCAATGTTTTAGGTGCTGGACCGATCTACTTCACGGCATTGTTTGAATTCGGCGGAGAAGCAACTGACGAACTGGTCATTCGAAAAGGAGACCAACTGCTACTGATCGATGGAAGGTATTTAAAACCATAAGTTTTTAACCACCCCGAAAAATTTTGGTTTCTTTAAAAATCACTGAATCCAAGACTTTTGGAAAAGAAAACTACTACCACTTTTCACAACACATTAATGTGACTTCTGTACATGTAACCGTGATTAAATGTGGAAATTTTTTACTGCAGTTAAATATTTTAGCAAACGGAAGGACGGTTGGTTAGTGCTCCAGGAACAACGAACTGGCAAAAAAGGCATGGTGCCAGTGGATTTTGTTGCCAAGACTGGATCTCTCACGGCTGAACCGTAAGGCTGAATTCGTTAGACTGAAATTAATTGGTCTCATGTTCCATTTGTACAGATCATGCTGCGAAGAAATGCTTGGAAAAATGAACAAAAAGTTTTAAAACAGCTGACGTCTAAAAAAAGGCATCCGCAAAATAGCATAGCATAGCAACTAGTTTTGTTTTCTGCATCTTAAAATATTATCATGATTTCCGTGATTAGTAGAGTTAAGAGTAACAAAATTCTGGTTTGCAAATCGCAATTACATAATATATACTAATTTTTAACCATATAAACTTTACCAATACTTTAACTAATTGTAACATAGCCCCGAAAAGACTAAATGTTAAGTACATCTCAAGAGCTATGATTATTACAGCTATTACAGTTTCCTATTATTACAGTTTACAGCTTAAAAGCCATTAGCCTTAAATAAACCGAATTGTAACTTTAGCTCAGAATCTCTCTGGTGGCAGATGCTTCTTTTTTTAGATGGTTTTTTGGTCGTCTTCTGCAACGTCAAGCCAGAAAGTTTGTGTTAGCTGAAAATTTGCCTAAGGGCACGTTTTTGGTTTGGGAAAAACTCAATGATGACAATTCAGGTATGCGATAATTCAAAGCTGATCAGGTCAATTAAATTTGTCGTGCATATAATAATATAACATATACATAATAACATACACACATTTACATACATATACATACACATACATTACATGCATACACACATATATATATATATATATATATATATATATATATATATATATATATATATATATATATATATATATATATATATATATATATATATATATATTATATATATACATATGTAGTACATAATAACATACATAATATAAGATGTTAGGATGCCAAATTGTGGCAGGATTAAATAAAACGTACACTACAGTTACAGACAGACTTTCACAAATATTCAAGTTTTAGATAAGGAAAATTTTGGCGAAAGTCGCCGTAACCAAAAGCGCAATCAGTACAGCAAAGTCAAAATTAAAACCCTGTTGTCGTGAGCTGTTTGCCCAACAGGAAAATACAATTGACTATTTTGTTTTCTCAAGACAGTTGATTCGATTTAATTTATATTTTAGTGAACTACTGCGTGACTGTTCGATACGTAGATAATTATGTGGCGACAAATGATATGCTGGGATATGCGAAGCATTATGTTATACAAAAAGACACAAATGGACATTATTTTTTAACACCAGATTCTAAATTTCCAACAATTCAGCAGTTGGTAAAACACTATTCAGGTATGTCCACTATGGTATAATCAAGAGTACATAATAGGACCTATTATGAGATGCCTATTAGGACCTATCAAGAGTACCTATTATGTACTTTTGGTATAATTAATAATTGAGTCTCTTAAACCAACTTTTAAAACTAAGACACTAGTATCAATTTAGTCACGAGATATCATGAGATCATGTCAGAGGGGTGGGAAACCTCCCACCGAAACCGAGGTTCCGTAAGGGAGGGTGCCATAAATCTAAGCACAATCTGGTAAAAAAGACCGTTTTTTAGAAAATGTGGCAAAATTTTTTTGGGTATTTTAGGTCGATCAGGAAGGAGAGTCCCAAAAGTGTGCCTATGGACTTATGGAGGCCCCCCAAATTGCGACCCCGTTACATTTATTGTTTTAGTTTCTTGTGCCAGCTTCTAAGACTAACATACTCATATCACGTATCAAGTTATTCACGAGATAAATGTCACTCCAATTAAATAACCTAAATTCTGTCATGTCTGTTGAAATTTTTTTTGAAAATATATAATAAGTGTGAATTTTAATCTAACAGTTTTCAGAACATAAAGGCTACTTGTGCGCAAGATTGACCCACCCGTGTCCAAAGGCGACTCCTGGCAGACGCGATCTGTCCTACATTACGACACAAAAATGGGAGATTCCAAGAAATCAACTAAAATTCATTAAAAAACTTGGCTCAGGAAACTTTGGTGAAGTCTGGTCGGGTGAGCTTTTCTTTTCAAGAAAATAAATAAAAAAATTTTTGTTGAAATATATATTTGTTGTTTGAAATAAGCATAATGTTAGCATCATTTTAAAAGTATTTTACTTTGAAATTTTTTCGTCAATACCTAAATGTATTGTCAAGAAATGGAGGGATATTCTTACTGAAAGAGACATAGCATCAGCATTGGAATAACACAGGTGAAATTTGAACCACTCATCTCTGATCTGCATTCCAGCGCTCTAACCATTTGAGTTATTAGACCAATGCTGAGCTGTCGTTAATCCCTTTAAGTACTCTCATAGGCCTAACCTAATCTTGCTTCACATCCCTCCTATTCTTGTAAACTTTGGCCCTAAGTTTTCCAGGGTTATGTATGTTCATGCATCGATTCTACCATAATGCCTTCTTGTTCTTGTGTATTGAAGCTCTTTGGAACAAGACAATGTACGTTGCTGTGAAAAGCTTAAATTCCGCCAACATGAGTACAACGGAATTTTTAAAAGAAGCAGCGATTATGAAACAACTTGATCATCCGAACATTGTAAAGTTTTATGGAATATCATCCGAAGAACCCGGTCCTTTGTATATAATAACGGAGTATATGAAACACGGATCACTGTTGGAGTTTCTCAGATCAGAGCAGGGTCGAAAACTGTCGCTTCTCGTATTGACAGATATAGCTGCTCAGGTAACACACAAACTCGGTAATTCTCTATTCTCTATAGTACATTAAACTGCTATACCTTAAACTGGTATTATAATTTCATATTAATCACAGAAGTAGATACAGCGTAGCTAAAATAGTTTAATTTTATGACAAGAATACTTAACTTAAAAATTAAAAAATGCTCAAGAATTTGGTTTCGGTAAGCAATGTTATGGTTTTCAGGTTTCAGCATCATGTAGATTTATTAGGTTTACTAAATTTGACACTGCTGTATACTCTAGCATGATCACTTTAGTTGAAAACTTATTACAAAAATTCATCTTCCCTGTTAGTTTAGGTGATACCATAAGTTCTGCCAGAAATTTCACTTTCTCAACTGTTGTCTTGTACGTATTTTTACGTTTATGAACCTACTGAATTTAATAATTACCTAATCATGAGCTACATAGTAAATTTAGTAGTTTAATATTAATTAATTTAGTATTAAGTAATTAGTAATCGAGTTTGTTTAGGTAGCGAATGGCATGGCTTATTTGGAAGCGAAGCAGTTGGTGCACAGAGATCTCGCAGCAAGAAATATTCTTGTGGGCAATCAGTATGCCGGCTTTCCCGTCGTCAAAATTTCGGACTTCGGGCTTACAAAGGCTAGCAGAGCTTTCGATAAGTCAAAAACCGGTACGCAAAATTCAAGACCTTTCTTTGGTACCCAAATGTAATAGTGCAGCGGCTTTATGTCTCACTTTTGATCCTATAAGCCCGATTAATACTTATTTTTAAGGACACAGGACAAAAGACAAATTTTAGTCAGCTGACGTGAAAAATTGACAAGTGTGATTTTTCCAATGTTTTGCATACCAGCTGGGACCTGCGAGTGACCCCGATGTTCTTTTACCAAAAAATTGGCCCATGAACAAAACTATAAGGACAAATATAAGGATGGGTATAAACTAGTTTAATGGCGACTTGTCAATCTACTTGAAACTTGGGTCATCTAGCCTATTTTTGTCTAGAACTGAAATAATAACTAAAATTTAACCAAAAATTGTTGAACACTGAGACAGAACATGTTGGTTCTTTACGAAAAGAACATTTTTAGCCATCAAGTTCGTAAGTACAGCGAGCAACTGCTAAAATCACGTCACCGGGCTCAGTGTTCAACAATTTTTGGCGAGTCGTCAATTAGGGAGTCGATACCGTCTGCTTTAGATAGCCAACTGAAACTACCCATAAAATGGACAGCTCCTGAAGCGATAACACGCGGTAAATTTTCCATAAAGTCTGACGTTTGGTCTTATGGAATTCTTCTTCATGAAATTTTCACCCTTGGCTCACCACCTTATCCAGGTATATTACAGTTCTAAAACGTTTCAATGATGCTCCTCATTTTACTGTATGCTCTATCAATTCGTATCTATTTTTGCTTGATTTTTTGTCTATTTGTATGTACCGTTAAATGTGCACGTAAACCTTGAAGCAGTCAACTAATCGGTCGGCAATAAGGTAGTAGCAACGGACCAGTTAGGCATTATATTTAAAGTGCCATAAAGCATAAAAGTCAAGTTATATCATGATTAAAAAATTATGGTAACATATTTTGCATTCATGGAAAAGTTTGGTATCAGTAATTTAGGCAAGTTATCTAAACTTTTCACGAGTACTGACATATATCAAAAATATCGCATTTGGTTTCCAAGTATCGTATTTATATTATATTTCTCAAAAGTGTATATTGTCAATTTTTTATTATTTGGGATATATATTCTACAATATTTTTCATAATTCCTGTTCCCACTTCTTTAGTTCACGCAGGTTTAGAAAAGCGGTTCACGCATCTCACATCTAAATTAATCTAAATACGGTCATCACAGATTCCGAGTCTAGTAACAAAATCAATGTCACTAAAGTTTCTTTATAGTGTTTGTGACCGGCCGGAATTCGGCCGGCCCGATAGTCGCCGGCCGGCTTCGGTGGCGCCGGCCGGCCGAAAAAAGCCGGCGCCGGCCAGTAAAAGCCGGGCGGACGGCCAGCTAAAATCAGCCGGCCGGCCGGTCAAAATCGGCCGGCCTGTTAAAAACACCGGCCGGCCAGCCAGATTCGACACACTGACAAAATTAGGCCGGCATAACAATCTGGTAGGCTAAGTTATGTCAAAATGACACTCTAGATTTAGATGAATTGATTTTGTCAAAAAATTGGTTGGCTTTCAGTGACCCGGCCGGTGGCCGGCCGGCCAGGCGCACTTCTCCGCCGGCCGCTTACGCAGCCGGTCACCAATTATATTTCTAGGGATCTGATTTATTGTTTGCAGAAATGTCAAATAAAAACGCTTTCAAGATGGTCATAAGTGGAGAGAGGATGAAAAGACATGAAAAAGTCCCCACAAAAGTTTACGAAATAGCCCTTCAGTGTTGGCATGAGAACCCAGAAAAAAGACCTTCCTTCAAATCACTGTTTCCTCTATTTGATCAATACTTCACACCTGCAATTTGATTTGCCGTTGTCAACATCAAGAGTATACTATGTCTTACTCTAAAAGAAAAGTAGAAAACTGAGCTACTTTCCGGTCTGCCTAAAAAACGCCGGTAAATGCGCTCAGTAGAAATTCCTCCAAAAGGTCGACATTATGTATTCATTCATAATTCTCTCATGTCTCTGTATTATGTTTTCTGTATTAATTATTGTTGGATATAATATACAGTTTGTAAGTGTTCAGTTATACTTATAAGTCTAGGTAAGCACTAAGCAGACGACACACAGTTTAGTTGTCTTGAGAGCACAAGTAGGCAAAAATGTTACAACTTTGAACGTGCATGCATTCTTTGTCTCACACTTGACAAATAACGACCAACAGTCAATGAGAGATAAAGCTGCCCCTAGTAAGTCGCCGGTGGATAAAAAGCACGTCGGTTTGACAAATCCACACGTGAGCATCTTGACTTCAACAGCACACTGAAATTATAAACCAAAATAATTAAAGACCTGTTAGGTTTTGCCCACCAGGAATGAACAGGCGTTTTGCTTTTTATCATACCTATTAGGGACTGGTTTACACAAATGTACTTTTTACTGTATATTTTCGACTTAGTACTTTTTACTTTTTAGTTCATTATTTTTACGTGAACAAAAGTGGTCACACTCACACAGCCTTAAGTACCTAACGTTTGTTGTTCCATTTGAAGGAGAAACTATTCTTTTGAAATTAATTGTGCACAGCGTTATTAAACGTTCTGAGCACGCATCACGCTGCATAGGCAGCATGTTTTGCGTGTATTTTCAGCTGTAAAGCTGTTTGCTGATTCTTGTCTGCATATTTGTATGAAAGCTAATAATCGATGTACAGTGTTGTAGTTATGTACTTTTTCAGAATCGGCACCGTAATGTTTCATCATCAGTATATGAGAGACTCTGCAAAACCCTGTCTATCGCTTCTTAGAGCTGACTTGCTCAGTCAAATCAAAGCGTAACTTTCGAACTGCAACAGAATGCTTAACATCCTGTAGCACTGTTTTTTGCACGTCGTTATAAAAAAATAAGAATAAGTTAGATATGAAATAGATTAAGAAACGCAGTGTAGTAACTAGTAAGAGTGCAGTAAGAAAGGTAAACACCGTGGAAGGAACCTTGCATCATTGGCTGACATTTAGATATGGCAGCGGCGTAAACTCGACGGAAATTATTATAAATTATAAATTGCCATTCATAACTGCAGTGAAAGAGTTACTACATAAAAGTTGACCTATATAACATTAGTAAAAATATATTCTTAAAAACATACATCTTACGATCTTAAGAAAACTAAATGCTTTTCTTCAGCTGAATGTGGTATACGTGACTTCACTACGAAAACTATTGACGCGGCATAGCAACACAATAAAATTTCTAAGATTATTAAGTATGAGAAACCTTCGGACAAGCCTGAAAGCTATTTTTAAAAACTAGAAAAACAGACAAAAACTGACAAAGCCCTATCGCTTTCATTTACTGTAGGCGATCTGTCAGATACGAAAGAAAAACTATTTATACATTATCTAGGTGTGTATTCTGAAAAACTGTAAGGAAAGATTACTGTAGTAGACTCAATTTGTTATCGCGAAATTAAATTTGTAGAACGGCTGTCTATATTCCCACTGAAAGTGAAATAACAAGTTGCTATTCATAGAAGGATTGTTAGCTATATAATACCAAACTTTTGATAACGGTAATATTTAGACTTATACCTAGACACTCGATTGGTTAGACTAAACGCAAACTGTTCTCAATTTGATAACCAATGAACGCCACTGCTGATAAACTAGCTGTGCAAATCGCAAACCTCACTTTTCAGCAATCGCTTTTCATTTCTCTCGGATTTATAACCATCTGCACAAACTCGCTGATATTACTGCTGGCCTATAAATCTAAGAAGTTTCGTCTACTTGCCTTTCTGGCCTGGGGTGATGCTTTTTATGGTTGGGGATTTTTCACGGCCGGTTGTGGTCGCTTATACATGGTATTGAACGGTTTGTACAGCTCACCCATTGCTCGACAGTACTGTGTGTTAGCCCCTTGGTTTCACTTCTTTGCCTTGGGTAAATTCTGGCCTGCAATTGCAACCGCAGCCATTTCTGTAGACAGAGTCCTAGCTATAACTCGAGTCAACTGGTATCGTACCAACTGGGGCGCGTACTATGAAAACCGATTGATGACGGTTTGTATTTGTATACTCGCGGCTTGTATAATGCCAGCGTATATTTTAGCCTTTGCTCTACCGACCATAACGGGCATGCAGTGCTCCTTTGCAGCCCCGCGAAATGCCGCAAAACCGCACAAGTTGTATTCGTCATTTTTCACTGGATTCGTTCTAGTATGCGGCTCTTTTTCGATGATTGCAAACATCTACGCTGTCACGCGTGCCAAGAAAAAGTTCCAGGCGCTTGGCTTGCCCGAAAATGATAGCTACTTGCTGCGACAGAAACGAATGAACCGTTCTGTTCTCGCTGTAGTGATAGCCACAATGCTGCTGGTGATCACGCCTAGATTGATAAGCTTTGCTAAATTTATGGGTTGGTTCAAAGTTTCAGAAGTGATCAATCGCTATTTTGCTCTGCTTTTTTTGATGAACTCTACAGTCAATTTATTGCTATACTTGGCGGTCAACAGTGATTTTCGCAGCACCTTCGTGCAAACGTTTGTTCTCAAACTTGTAGGAACCAAAGTTCAAAGCATGGCCACCGCTTCGACCAGACAACAAGCACAAACATCAAGTATTGCTTAAAACGTGGTCGCTGCCAGTATGCCGTGTATCAGCGTTCTATTAAAATATTTATATTAGAATCACTTCACTAAACGCTTATGTATTAGTTTTACTGCTTGTCGACAGTTTTTGTGAATTGCCTAAGTTATGGCTCTATGGGCAGATCACAAATGAATCTGTAACCAGTATTAATCACATAAAATACATTCAAACCGACGTTTCTATGACTATACTCTGTATTGAGATCGTTGTTGTGCAAGTTGTCTTTAATTAAATGTATATTTAAAGTATTGTCATTAAGATATTGAAAGCAATCCTAATTATCGAAAAAAATAAGTAAGGTCCGGCACACCGGGCGTACGACAACGTCGCAAAAGTCACTAGTAGCCTGACAGGATAGCCCGCATCGCAAAGCTTGTGTACACTTCATTCTCATTGTTTACCGTTGTGCACATATATTTAGTTACCTACATAGGTATAGGTAGTGTCTGTCATCTGAGGCCGTATTGTCAAAAGCACCTGTGGTAACCTAGTCAGACTACATATCTTTACCCACTGGTAAGGGTGAGGATAAAATGTTAATCTCAAACAATGACGAAAACCAGGGTGATGATGCCAGGCTTCTTGTAACATTATGATTAACAATGTACATAATATCGCACTTCTTTAACTAAAGCTTTGAATAAAGCAATAAAACGAGAACAAGTGCTATGTAGGCATGTAAGAAACAACATGAGCTAGACGGGGAGAAAAACTCTACTGCACTGAAGAGTTAGGTAATGTCGACAGTTTCTAGGCCTGATTTATAGACAGAGAGCACATTCATGGATTGGTTGAAATTGAAGGTTTGAAAACAGTGTCATTATTCATTCTTTCACCTATAGTCAAATTTGCAAGTGCAAACATATAGGTAGTTAGTTGGTGACAAAATGATAATTTCACAATCTTTTGTTATGTTTACCTAGTTTACAACGAACAGCTACAAGAAGAAGAGATCCTAACATCTGGTCTTTGATGTGTTAGGGAATCATACCCCTGTGCACACTGCACGGGTACCTATGTTACCCTATGCCAGGTCAAAAGAGTCTTTTGACTCTGACCATTATTGGAGTTAAATTTTAAAAAACTAACAGCTGAAATGTTTCTTTTTTAGCTCGATTTAGCGGGCTATCTCGACTTTTCTTCACCATTTTACTTTCCCGTTTTTGTAATTGTAAAACCGTGCAAACCATGTAACCTATATGCACGTGACCAGTTCAGGGTAACATATGCTTATTGGATTAGCTAAAATTTATAATTCCTGCACAGACCTACAGTTTTCTCAGAGTTCAAAATGCTGTCAATTCAATTTTTTCTACTATTCATTTCCATAGATTATTGTTTTTGCAATCAAAATAAATCGTTCTTTAAATTTGCCTGGCTAGATGAATTGGTCAGTCTTCGTGGAGGTCCGGTTCAAATGGGAATTAATGACCGCGAAGGTCGAAACGGGGAGATGCCGCCGTACATGAGCGCTGTGAAACCGTTTAGAATCGACAAATACCCCGTTACCAATTACCAGTGGCAGTGAGTCATGGTGTTGCGTTGAGGTTATGGTTAAGCGTCAATTCATACTTACAGCCGTACCGTTCAGTCGGCAAAATTACGAATTAATCACGCCACAAGTTGATCTTAAACACTATTTGTGTCGTGATTAGGCTGTAAGTATGAATCGAGCCTAAAGATCGCTAAAATTGTATACCTTCTTTAAAATCTAAAATCACTCTGTACTCCAGACACTAGACTAACAAGTATGGGTTATGGCACTGGTTGGCGTGCTATAAGTGATTTATACGCATGTTTCTGTGAAACTCCGAGTGCATGAGCACGAGTGCGCGAAGCGCACGAGTGCACCTGCACGAGGGTTTCACACATGCGTATCAATTACTTTTAGCACAACCACCAGTGCTTTAAGTGACTTGTAAATCGATTCGAGTACAGCGTGCAGTATAAGTAGACTGCAGTCTGCACGCTGCAGAGTGCTGTATAAGTCTGGTTATTGCACTTTACTGTAACACTGAATCGAGTTACAAGTTTATGTTATCATCTTTTTTAAGTACCCTTTCATTTAGATTAACGAAATTAACTAAACAGTAAACATAACATAGACAAAACTTTAAGCATCATATAACGACTAAACCGTATCATATGCATTTACTTGCACAATTTTATGAACCTAAAGTCAATCATGTTTATGAAGTTAATCTAGTTAATCTAATCCAGTTAATATCAATTTATACAACAACCCTAACATTTCACCCATCGAGACTTTTGTGCAACAAAGTGACATTTTAAAGTTAACAAAAGCAAGATTTCTTATGTGAATCTCCTTAATTGTAACTAAATATCCAGAAACTTTTGCTTGCAGAAGATTCAGCATAATGAAGCCTAAATTTCAAACGGACGCAGAAATGCATGGTTGGAGTCTGATATTTGTGGGTCATCTCAGCGAAGAGTTTATTGCTGAGCACCAACATCATAAACCCAGTGACAAAGAACCTCATATGATACCGATTAATGGCACCACTTGGAAACATGTATGTACAGTACTGACCAAAATTAATTGCTATAAACTGCGGAGTCAAAGCGGAGTCGGAGTCACCTGACCTCGGAGTTAAAGTATATATGCAACTCTACACCTACTTTGACTCCGAAATCAAATTATTCCGCCTCCGCGTTGACTCCGGAGTCTGTAACAAGTAATTTTGGTCGGTACTGTTATGGTTTCGAAATAAAAAAACTAGTATAAAGGTCGGAGTGTGCAACTGAATACATTACCTTAACTGCTTAGCCAGGTCGGCCAGGTATGTTTTTCTATTTCGCATGCGTATGCCCATTGACTAGTTTTTAGTGCCTACATACGTACCTCATTTTCACATGAAGAAGTTAGAACAATATAATGTGGTTATTTTAAAAAAAATGGTTCAGAACTTTAAAAAACAATACCTTTGCTCTGACACGAATCCCAAATCCTAAAACTTATGTACATCCACAAATCCTATTTACCTCGCCAACATTGCATGGTCAAAGTCAAAGGCTGAGATTCGTTAATCCTTACTTGAACGAGGTTTTATTTCAATATAACATCATTGTATACTCATTATTTCAATTATCATCATTGTATACTCAAGAGTACATAATAGTGTCTCACTTTATTTAGAAGAAGAGTGAGACACTCTCCTTTCGGTCTGTGTTATAGCACAGGCAGATGCGCTCGTCATTTCCAGGCTACATGTTGCCAGATTCTCTGCGTAACATACTCTAGTACATAATCACTGATGCATTGATAAGCATTAAGATAGGGATAAAAGTTAATAATTCATTATTTACTCACAGTCTGCTTGCAAAAACATTAAAAAAGGTTTGCAAATACCTCGGTGATATTTTGGCAAACTTTCAGCGAAATTAATTGAGAAGCTTTCAAGAAAATGAGAAAAGTTTATATCTCAAAAGTTTTTCGATCAATTTCGCTGAAAGTTTCCCAAAATATCCCAAAAGGTATCTGCAAACTTTTTTAAAGTTTTTGTAAGCAGACTATGGATAAATTATGAATTATTAACCTTTTTATTCATATCTTAATGCTTATCAACGCATCAGCGATTATATACTAAAAAGTGTTTCGCAGAGAATCTACGCGCTGATTGGCCAGCCAGTAGCCACATGTGGCCTGGAAATGACGAGCGCATCTGCCTGCGCTATAACACAGGCAGAAAGGAGAGTGTCTCACTCTTCTTCTAAATAGAGTGAGACTTTATTATGTACTCTTGGTATATTGAATAGTGAATACTGAAAACCCCACCCCAAACTAAATTATAACTCAAGTTCCCCTTTACTAGTGATTATTACCCTCCTGACCACCGCCAAGGTCGACGAAACTACGCGGCTACTAACTATCGATTAATGTACAGTGTACACTGATTTAGCCCCTTGGCCCAGGCTCATCGATTCGAGGCAAACTCGACCATCCCGTCGTGCACATCAGTAAACCAGACGCAGCAGCCTACTGCGGTTTTGTGGGAAAACGTCTACCCACTGAGTACGAGTGGGAGTTCGCCGCAAGAGGGGGAATAAAAAGTGAGCTCTACGTACGTAGTACGTACTAGGTTTTTTGAAGTCGATGGAAAAAAGTAACTTGAGAGAATTTATTAGGTATGTACCCTTGGCCTTATTTACATGTCATGGTTACAGCATACAAATTGCAAGGGAAAATATAGGCCCACCATGTTAAATTTGGTACATTGGAAATTGTTATTATAAGACCCATCATTGCAATTGCAAGATATTAGGTATGGTGGATGCTTTCAGACGCAGAATATCCCTGGGGCGAAGATTATGAAATGGGCAGAGTTAATTTATGGCAGGTACGACTGACCAAATTTCAAATGGCGATTTAATCAATTAACCGATTATTTGGCTTAATTTATTCGGACGAAATTCGGAAAAAGTCGTCATACCTAATAAACAACATCCCTAAGTTAAGCTATTATGACGAGGCAAGACGTAAATATCATTTACTAAACACTATTAAAGTATAATCAAAAATAATAAACAACAAAAAATATGATAAATATATTGCAGGGTGATTTTCCACATGATGACTCAGCCAGAGATGGATATGACGGGACGTCTCCAGTTGATGCTTTCAGGCCACAGAATAATTACGGTATCGATACAGGAAGGGTACTTTTCGTCTCCGAAAAACGGATAATACATCTGCTTACGAAATGAAACGAGAATTTTCAGTTTTTGAGTGATATTGATTTTTGAGGAACACAAACTCTTTGAACGAAACTGTTCAGAATGTAGATTTAATGAATCAATCAAGCAACTAGAACATCCTATACATGTATACCGTAATAAAATGGTCTACTACTTTCAGTTCTAACAAGCTCAACAGTACACTCATTTACGATTTTTCCACAAAGTATTTAGAAAGTCTAAATTTTCTAGACAGTCCATGAATTAAAAAATATTATTTTTTCAGACATATATGACCTAGTGGGAAATGTGTGGGAATGGACCAAAACCCCATATCATTTTCGCGAAATACCACAAGGCCACAACATCTATACGGTGAAGGGTGGCAGCTATATCGATTCAAGACGAGGACATGTGAATATAAGAGCGCGAGTCAGCGCAAGGTCAGTAATAAGCCCAGTTCATACTTGTCCGTAAGGTATCCGTTAGTCCGTAAGCAAAAAATTTGATCAGCTGTTGCAGGAAAATGGATAGCTGTTAGCAGCCAAATTTCGGTATGTATGTACGATAAACATGCACAAAAATTCATAGTTAGACCTGTAACAGTTGTTATGTATCTACTGACATACAGATATAAATTAGGGACACGGGACACGAACGGCACATATGAACTAGGCACATCCGCAAATGTCAAATTATAACAAATGAAATTGAAGCACAGTTTACAAGCCAAGGCCGCAGAATTTAACCAAAACAGTAGGTCTTTGTTTGATAAGAAATAATTATCAAATAAATATGCAACACTATAAATTTGCAGTAGATTTTGGAATATATACAGACTTCGCCGTTGTTGTAAGATGTTGTAAGGCATAAAACTAAAAAGTGTCTCAGAGAGAAAAAAGTTATACAAACATGTAAGTTTTTTATGGAAAAAGCTCATCGATTAAATATTTTTTCTAGAAATGGTCGAGATGGACATTACACAGCGGGGAATCTTGGCTTTCGCTGCGCCACCGATTGGTTTGCAGAAAAACCCACCACAATCACCCTCAATCCGAAACGATACTTGCATATGGAACTTTAATCACGTCATATTTTTATTAATCATAAATAATAAATCTAGTGCGACTCCTAATGAAATACAAACAAAAATGGGTGGATCACACAAAAGTTAGGCTAACGTCAGGTCGAGATAAGTTCGACTACAAAAGCACAACGTTAATCCACACTTTTGTGCAAACCACTGATATAATATAACCTGATGACTAGAAATCAAATGATAAACAAAAAACAAATAAAGTTAGTTATTGAATTGGAGGTGAAAAAGTAATGTCATATTATATTAGAGCAAAAATGGAATGAGGGCTTTTCTTTCGGAAGGATAGTTTGGAAACTTTTCTTTGTACCATCTAAAACAGCAGCACAGACGAGTCTTATATTTTTTTAATTAATATTCATAACCATAAGGGATATTTGCTAATTTTGGAAAACACTATTGAGCAGTACGGAATATTTTGGTTGATCAATGACTCACAATGTCATCATAAACTCATACTATCATCATAATATGTGTATGTGATGAACGTAAACAATAAGCTTTAGCTGTGTTTTGATAAAAAATATCAAAAATACAGTTGGTAACTTAATTTATATAAACTGAGGTACCTGTCTACTTGCTACTTAATTAAGTTTCGTATATTGAATCTGACTACACCAAGCGGTCAATCAGAAGATGCCTTTCTTCATGATAATTAGGCTGGGTTTCACAAAGGTGGTTCTTACTTACCCCCTTTGAGAAATTTTTTGTGTCCAACTGTCAAATTCAAAAAGCAGTTCAGTGTTTTATTAACTCAAAAAGCGTCTGTAACAAAAGCTAAGCTTTTAATCATGTCACAAGTATAACTTGCTTTCGTTCTGGTAACACCAATGCTTACTTATGGTGGTGTATCGCCCGAGGTCCGATATTACAGGCAGTAAAAAGGGCAAAAGCGGCACCGGGAACAGATTTGGTTAAACAAGCGTACCCAAACCACTCTAAAATTTCTCCAAAATAGTTCGCCCCCGAAACCAGTTCAAACATACCACCTAAAACAACTTTTCACAGTATATTTCCTTAACATTACAAGTCTAGTAACTTCATTTCGCACAGTTTATCAAGATAACGCCAACTTTCTGGTATACAAAGTACAGAATGTCGTGCTGATAAAAAATATAAATTATTCCTTACCGAAAAAAACTAAAACAACAACCTATACAACCACCAAAGCTGCAATTTGGGAAACGTACCATGAGGAATTTTATACCCAGTTTCGCCTGGTTTTCTGAGATCTCGCAAAATGCTGTCGGAATGAACATTAATCGTGACACCCAAAACAAACATAACAATGCCTGGAAAAGAGAAAAAAGATGCTAAAAGTATAAAAAGAAAAATTTTAGCCCTTTTCAAATCACTCCAATCGCGTTTAAAAAATAATTTTCTTTGACCAAAATAAATAATAAGGGATGAATTAAAAAAATGAATGAACAAATATATGGACAATGACTAAAAAATATATAAAGAGAATGTGGAATTCGTTTTTTGTTATTGATGTTAAATTTCGCTTGATTGCTTCTGAAAGCATACTCTAGGATTCTTGATAATATAACGAGTAAAATGCAATTTATATGTGAATGATCTCTTGCTCAAAGATATGTTTAATTCAAAGTAAAGTTTGACTCAGCCTTACCTCAGTTTCAAAGACGTACGCTCTAGTTGACTCAGCCACAAATTTCAAGCCGTCTTACGCCACTCAAGCTTACGCCACCAGCTAAACTTGACGTACATTATATTAAGATGGTGTCATTTTCCCCCTTGAATGGGCAACCGTACGGACAATAGTATGAAGCTGACGTCAAACTGAGATATCCGCTGATAACTGACCTAATAAGCTAAGCGGAGAGAATATATGATATTCTGTATAAACGGCATATTCCATGTGATATCGACCTTGCAAAAAACCGTTGTAGGAGCAGAACATAACTGCCATTAGAAATAAATGCACCGGCGTTCCTTTGCCTGCACGCATCAACAATGGAAATATCAAGGCTCTGTAAAATCACATGCAAAAAGGAATTAAAGCTAATTAATTTGATGCTTTTCGGTCAGACCGGTTCCAACTAGGCAGAAAACAGAAAAAGCAATAAGCTAAAGCAAGAGATGAGCCCAATTATTCGATCAGTTAATAAGAAACGCATAGCTCAACTTTCTAATGCTTTATTTTGGAGTAACTATTTCTGAAAATAAAGACCTCAATTCTTGTTTATTTTTTATTCCTCGCAGTGGGCAATGGGCCAAAGAGATTGTTTGTAAGCCAGTATCATGACTACTACAGTCTCGATTGTCAGTATTACAGTTTTAATGTGAACAATTATTGTTTGTGTCTCCTAAACTAGCTCACACACGAAAATCAAGCCTCGGTGAAATATACATCAGTTATTTTACAACTACGCTTACAGACAAATATAAAAGGACGTAAAAATCCTTAATATCCTTCACTTACTAGAAATAGTAAATCTAAAATCCATTTCGCACGATACAATCTCTTGTTGCATGAAACATCGTAAGTATGCGATGTTGCATTCAATTGGGAATATTGCATGCGTAATATGGGAAAGAAATATTGCCACAAGTGAAATTCGTTGAATAACATCCTTTTGCAGAAAATACTGAATATACACATACCTGTGAAAATAATGAGTTGAGAAAAATGCAAATATGATTTGGTTGGGAAAACCGGACATTTGTGAGCCAGGAAGCCATGAGACCAACAACAATGGAATGGCAAAGGACGGCAACTCTTGCAGCAACCACGCCACACGAGAATTCAGCTAAACAGAAAAAACTCAAGTAACACTTTTAGGTCGTCGACAAAAACACAAACTTTACGTCGTTTGCTTGAATAAAAAACGGCGACTCATCTCATTGCTAGTAAGTCGGCTTTTTTTAATAAATTCTTTTTCTTAATTTTACATCCTGTCGCTTGCTAGACGATGCAGTCGTATCTCGCATTCAGACGGCAAAAGCACGAAATACTCACGCCTCATGCATATTTTTAATGCATCATCAGTGGCGCAATTTTTCCTAATTGGGCCTGCTTAACGGACAAACGGCTGTAATTATGACTCGGCTAGTCGGCTATAAGATCCAACTGGCTCTAATTAAGTCAATTTAACTCGGAGGTTTGGCGTGGCGCATAAATTTACACGTCAGCCGTAAGGTTGACCTAAAATAAACTCCTAGTAGTAAATAAACTCCACATGGATTTGTACTGCTATTTTGTCACATACGTCTAGCATAAATCCCAATTCTACGATTAGTATTGCAAAAATGGACACCAACTTTCATATTGAGAATACTATCATCAGCATAGCGTCCATAGGAGGCAGTGAGCTGAGTAAAGGTCAGAACCATAAACGTTATGACACCGGTCAGGGCCATCACGAAACTCATAGCCAGAAGAAGACATTCCTCCAGGTCCGGCTTTAGTTGGCAGTAGAGGGGGCGGGAAGACATAACGGCGTCTGACAGCTGAAATCATATACGTCACAGGGTCAATTGACCTCTCTATTGTAATTTTAGAAACCCTCCTCCCCCCCTGATCAACTAAAATACCCAAAATTTTAGCGCCGCCATACAACATCATCGGAATGGTCCACGGAAAATCAAACCGACAATCTCTCTGAGCTTGCACAAATTTACCATTTAAGCCAATATATTTAAAAATACTGAGCAATCATAAATCGTTTTAGTAAGAGTTTTCTTTCTTGATAGGGTGAGGCTGCAATGCGTACCCTCAATTCTCCCGGTCTCAGTAGGTAACTCTGATGGTGCCTTATTGGGTATTGGGGTGTCATACACCCTTGACGCGAGTGGTACTGTGCTAAGTACGTTGTCATGGACTCGCATCGGCTCTTTACTCTTGGTGCTCATAATTATATAGTTGTATATAATAGCACGGCCCAGGAAAATCAGGTAGTCTGTGGGAGTAAGGTTTGAAATAGTAATGTGGATCGGATCGCCAGATCGGATCGGATCGCCAGATCGGATCGGATCGCCAGATCGGATCGGATCGGCGATCCGGATCGGTAGTATAAATTTTGAGCCTCGACTACGAAATTTCGTAATTTGACCAATTTTTGCGTGATTTCAAAAATTTTTCGAGCAATCAATCAAACGCACAAGTATAACTCACATGATCAAATTATCGGCTTTATATTAGCGGAAGCGTATATCCAACCCGTCAAAGTCGACCCACGACCAACTTTGATCCGTCATTTTAAGATGCCGTATATATATATATATATACCTGATGATCGATCGTTTTTAGCTGATACCCCTGTGCATTTTGCACAGTGTACAGCTGTACATTGTTCACATTGCTACCTAAGTTAACCGAATGTTAACCAAATTTATGTACCCAGATTGGATTGAATACGTGAAAAATTTTTCAGAATTCGCCGGTTTGACGAAATGCAGCGACCCGCGCAGCCTGAAGTGGGTACCCATTACCCAAGGGTTGACCTGATCCACGGCTAAATTTTCCGATCCAACCCAACCCAACCCTGCGGTAGTGAACCACAATTTCCAAGACATTTCCATTTTTCAATTTAATCAAAATATTTGGTCGTGGTATTGTCTAATTAGCTCTCATTGCAAAAATGCCATCTTATTATCTACGATACATACTCATTGATTTTTTAAAGCAATAGGTATACTCAAGTTACACTCAACAATATTTCTAAAAAATGGCATTTCCAAAAAAACACAGACGCAGCCAGCCAGCGGAGAAAAAAAACCCAAAGCCCAAAAAAAAAAAAAAAATTTAGCTTTCATCAAAGTTACGCAATTTTTGATCGGATCGGATCGCCAATCAAGCATCCGGATCGGTTCGGCATCAAAATTTCGGACCGATCCGATCCGATCCACATCACTAGTTTGAAACTATTACAAGACCGTAGGACAGTCTTTCGTAAAAGCAAGTAAGCAACAGCTTCGGAATACCAAAGGAGAAATCGAACCACTCATCCTTGGGTTCCAAGAGCAGCGGTCTACCATTGTACTGGGCTACGGGACCGTCACTAATCGTATCAAGCCCCTACCTACTTGACAATATTCTATCAAACAGTTTAGGAGTTTAGGACCCAGGTTAAATAAATCCACCGAACTCGCTACGTGTCGTATCCTATTCTTTGTTAAAACCTTGGGGTGGATTTCACAAAAGTGGTTGTACCGAATCATGGTTTTACGTATATACGTTTTTTGAATTTCGTCGAATTTGTTATACCCAGGTTTTAGCTCAACTGAACCTGTCACCTGCACTTCTTCGCAACACCATGGTCAAGTAAAACCACCTTTATGAAATCCAATCTTCATGATTTCGCTGTTGCGCCCTAAACCTAAAGTAGAATTGCGTAAAGCTGAAAAATCCTACAGAAAAACTAGGCCTCAGTAGTAGCAAGACTGCATGATAGGAAGAGTATGACACTCTCCCTATTATGCCTTGCAGCGCGCGTCCAATGCGGCGCGCGAAATAGGCCTTTTATGTACGGTTTTGAGGGGGGGGGTACCCCCCCCTCAACTGAAGACCCCGTACTCAACTGAGGGGTGGGGTACCCACCCTCCCCTCAGTTCGATACCCCGTGCTCAACTGAGGGGGGTACCCACCCTCAGTTCGGCATCAAGTCTTCAGTTGAGGAAGGGTACCCCCCCTCATTTCAAGACACTAAGAAAGACGCTGCGCTACCCTCCCTCAGTTCAGTACCCCGTCTTCAGTTGAGGGGGGATACTCCCCCTCAGTTCAGCACATCAACGAAAGTCTTTGTCAGTGTCATGAAATGAGGGGGGTACCCCCCCTCAACTGAAGACATGGTACTGAACTGAGGGGGGGGGGGGTAGCAACCCCCCCTCAGTTGAGCACGGGATATCGAACTGAGGGGTGGGTACCCTTCCTCAGTTGAGTACGGGGTCTTCAGTTGGGGCGGGGGGTACCCCCCTCAAAACCGTACATAAAAGGCCTATTTCATTTTCCGCATTGGACGCGCGCTGCAAGGCATAATATACTCTTCCTATTATGTACTCTTGGTAGTAGGTATGTCCAGCAGTCAGAAATAAAATAAACTCAATAGTCAAACATAAAAAAGAAACCCTGACAAGAAACATAAACAGTTTAATTAGAAGGGCACAATTATGTAGCATCAAAGTACCAAATACATGAACACAAGGAGATAGAATTCAAAATATACAAAAGTCTAGAAAACATATATGATTGAAAGTTCGTTCTAAAGATTTCTTCCACAAACATGGATTGGAATCGCATCGCATGTACCTAAAACAAAATAGATAAACCTCATAAACATAATCCATCAAGAGCAATTTTCAGGAGGGGGTGATCTTAGTTTTGTTTATCTACGGCGAGAACAGAGAGAATTTAGCAGTTTTTCTATTTCTAACTCATTTTTGGGCATTTTTTTGACCGCATCCGGAGAATTTTAGCAACATGATTTTTTACTTTTTTGGATTTTGGTGCACTTTTTCGGCGGTCAGAGGGCGGGCTGGGAGGTTTAACAACGGGGGGTCCCCTTACCCACCCATTGTGCGTCTATGGTTAGGAAACTGCACAAACTGCACTCAATCTTGTAACTAAAGCCTAAATAAACACCCTGTAGCGCAACAGCAGACCTTGAAGCAATGCGTTACTGCCCGTACACTGGTAAACCACACCAGGAAAGCACCAATAATACTCAAACTGTCGTACACTGTGATGAGTCATGACCGACTCAGTATTCTTCTAATAATCATAAAATCTTGTTCTATACTATACGATTTATAGACTGAGGTTGTCTTCATCAGACTTTAAACGTCTTGAACTTAATTTCTAATTTCTTTGCTTTATCAGCAATATCACATATATATCGTAAAACGACTTGCAAACGCAAGATTACTAAACCAAACGGGTTGTTGCAGGGGTCTGGGGCGGCAGCAAAAAAATGACGATTTTTTCAATTTTTAGGCTGAATTTGGTCAACAGCTGGAGACGTATCAGAAAATTTTTCCGACAAAATTTTAAACAAAAGATGGGAACGTGTATTACACATTATTAATGTATTATTAATATGCAATAATAAATAGACTACGTAACCAATAAGGCAATACTGCACATGAATTAATACTCACCATCTAATTGTCTGTTATTGAAAAGATTGGATTGATCAGAGTGTCTTTCCCTAGAAATACTTAGTTTTCTCTAGCACGCGCGAGGGATCGTATTCCCCGGTCAGCTTGGACCAGTCCGTGCCGCCGACCACAAACCCGATGGCCTTCTCACGGTCCACCTTCTTCTGCTCCTCCAAGTCTGCCCAGCGCACCTGAAACAGAATAATATGAAAAGAAATCCATCTCTGATGACTGACTTGCCCTCAGAACTAGCACCAGTAGCTAGACGGGAATGTCTGGCAATGTTAAATTCAGTTCAACTCTGCCCGAAATTGATGGGCATACCATGGACAAACGGACACACGGCTCTGAAGTATGAATCGCAACTTTGTCTGTATGCCCCTACATCCGTATGTCCCAATGTCCGTTTGCCCTAAAAAGTATAAATTGAAAAACTGACAAAACGTGCTTTGTCCGTGTGCCCCATGACCGTTTGTTCGTATACCCTATTGAAGTATGAATCTACCCTAAAACTTTCGATACATACGAACTTTTACAAAGTTCAATCTTGCCGACAACAATTTCCAGAACACAAACAATGACTATTTCCCGATAGTTTAGTTTTTAACAAACTTCCAATGTGAAAGCTACATAAAAATGCGTGCCGGTAAGGAAAACCTACTCTCTTTTTGCCCTTGACTTGTGACGAGGTTCGGGCCTGGTAGTCGTCTGGCAACAGGAAATCGCTCAGATCCTGGTGACGTCGCAGCTTCATCCCATCCAGCTTATCTGAAACAAAAATACAAAAACATACGAAAAAACCGCTAAAAAATTGGAGGAACTTTTTTTGCTCCATGACCATTGTGCCTATAGCCTTCATAAATCAGAGTAACTGATTTAGATTAAAAACGGAATATGCTATTGCAGTGCTGCAGATCTATTTTTGTATTCACAGCAATTTTACATTTCAGTAAGCTGTGGAAGTGGTGCTTACATTGACTGACTAAAATCAATCTACCTAATCTGATTAATCGGATTCGTCAATACGGGTCGTGCAAGATTATCATAGGTAAAGCTATATTGAACCTACAAGCCGTATATACGTTGAAAAGTTGACATGGTGTTCAAGAATAAAGTTCAAGACACTTGACACAAAAATCAAATAAGCCCTTAATAATATACTTGACTAGTATATCGATGGTATTTCTAGCTAATACAACTATATTGTCCACGAATACAGAAAATGTATATATCTATTTACCTAAAAAACCGTACGTAATTCAATCAACTGATAAGATTATCAACCAAACATTTCCTACTGAGTCTACTCCTAAAGATGATTTTTACTACAAAAGATATAATACTCTCGTCCACTCGCTAAAAAACTTCGACAAAGTCGACTCAATTCTCCGATATGAGCTGACCTTAATAGTAGTTGCTCACTTTTATCAACAATGAACCTTAAATAAACTGCTTAGCCTAGTAAAATAATACACAGTTGGAAACTACGGCCATCTTCCTGCTGGAAAACGACCATCAACTAAAACTATACGTTTGGTAGACCACCAGTAGAGCCCTCCCAACATTTTGAGTACATCAACACCAACATGTTGGAGTTGGGCCTCCTTGGTGGCGCGGTTTTCCATAAGTTAACTAGCAGCCATAGGACTGTACAACCTTCCAAAGCAATAACTTTCACTATGGGGATTGGTGCAGCATAGCCTCAAAAACCACAGCAAACAATATGTGGGTCCATCAGACGTATTTTAGTTTCAGAAAGTTGGCTAGACTAATAATCGTTGTCTTGGACTCAAAGAGTGCAAAAGTGTGCGGCGGGGCATGAAACGGCGAAATGTGTGCTTTTTAAACAAAAAAGTTGTTTTCCCGCAAATTTCGAAGGTACGTCTCTCAAGCAATTACGCCGGTTTCTTGGAGGCTTCCGCTTCCAAGATTTCCACACTACACTATGCAATCACAGAATCACTGTTAGTTTTTGTTACAAAGTGAAAAATCTTGTTTTTAAAATGTTTAAATCCAGCGGGGCGCCCACAGGGGGTAGTTACCACAAGCCCCCCTTAAAAATATCTAAAAACAACACACAAAAACATCGTTGAAATATACACACTACACTATGCGGCGTTGAAATATTTAGAAACTTTAATTTTAACCGCTCCATTGAGCTAAACGGCGCAGTTGAGTTCAACGGGCCGTTGAAATCTTATACTGAGCCCAGAATAACGTTGTGTCGTAGCCCGCAAATAGATTGCAAAATCCAGTCACAGACCACTCATAGCGATAAATATGGAAATTTCAGACAAATTTCAATAAAGTACTTTGCAACTTAGGCCCCTCATCACTAGATTAGGCAAACAAAATGTAAAATAAAATTAATACAGACCATAGGCATTACAATATGCACAAATATAGCTGTACAGTACTCAAAATTTCAGGCTCGATGTACTGACAAAAACTACGAATACAGTACACACACATAACATACATACTTTTGCTAAAAGTCCAGCTTGCTTTTAACCCAACACTAATAATTTCGAAAACTTTTTCCCTCAAACACCAAAGTTAACCTCCTGACGTCTACGCCCAGAACTTCATACAAGGCAATAACGCAAAAATACCGTGCTGCAATAATACGTACTCATTCATTCTAAAAGAAAATATTCCAAAAAAACACCTACCCAGCTTTGCTTCACTGTCCAAAAGTTCCCATTTGGACTTGGTGACCTGTGACAGAGGAATAAGGCAGACCATTAGATACGTCCAGACGACAACAACAGCAACCAAACGGTTCCCGGACAAAGATCCCGTCAAAAGGACCGGATTAAAGGGGTTAAAATGTGGATTAGGGGGCTCAAAGTGCAGATTTAGGGGATCAAAGTCAAATTACCGGGACTTGTGGCGATAAAAAGTTCTAGGATTCATCACCATGACTCACGATTGGTGACAATTTAGAAAAAATATAAAAACGTCACTAGTCCGTATCCAAGTATAAAATATAAAACTAAAGTAGGTTGTATAAAATATGCAAAACACTATTTTTAGAAGTCGAAACACTGTTCATGGAAAAATTTTGTCAGTCAATATGTCAACAGCACTAATCGGAAACTACACCCCCTCCCTCTTTCATAGAAACTGCCCTCACCCCCATTATACTCACAATTACTAAAGAGCGGACACCCCTCACTCTCTCTGAATTACCCCAATTCACAATTATGACACGATTCGTCATTCACTTTTCCATTAGCTGTCAAGATTTTCCGCCATCTCCAGTCAACAAGTATCTACCCTCCCGAAAAAAAATTTCTTAAAAAATTATTAACAATGGGACAAAATGCTAGCCTTTAGAAAGCCATAAGCTTAGCGCCTATGGCAAACAAACCTTCACTACGACTCGTCAAATGAGAGTCAATATTGCTGAAATAAGTCAACAAGATTAGCAATAAACAGCAAAATATGCAATCAAAACCACCGAAGAATTTTTCCTGACGGTTCCAATAGAGCTAAAAAACCAATCATTTGAGTTCACAAATTCAGAATATTGAAAAAATTTGGCCAAAACTGTGAACAAAGAAAGGATCAACAGCATCTGAACAGCTATCGACAGCAGAAGTTGGGCCATAACACATTATAAAGAGGTAGAACGCTGTCCAAAACTTTTATCAACCAGAAGAAAGTCTTGTCAATAAGACGGACCTTATCCATACGATCCAAACGTCCGAATTGGACCGATTGGTTGGAATGCATAAAGGCAGTCTTACGTTAAAACCAGACTAAGGCGTTCTATTTCAGTAATTTAGAACATCGTAACGAAAAATTCCACACGTATTACATAGGCTAGAATGTTGCCCTTAGACTGCGTTTAGCCAGACTGAGCTAAGGGCCTATTCCTTTACCGGATTAAAGGGTTAATTATAATCAGACTAAACGGTTTAAAAATTATGCTGAAAAATGCCGTTCCAAAACCTCTGGATTAAACGGACTTAACAATTAGCGCGCTGTTTTTTAATCAGACTAAACGGACTTAACCATGCACGCTAATGTTAAGCGTGCATGTAAATCCGTTTAGTCCAGTGGTAGTTTTGGAATGAAGTCAGACTAAAATTAAGCTGCTGACTTATTGTAACTCGTTTAGTCCGTTTAACCCGATTTGCCATTCAAACCTCGGACTAAAATAAGTCCAGTCCGTTTAATCCGGTAAAGGAATTTGCCCTAAGACTGCCTTTATGCATTCCACCCAATGTATCCATAAATTCCCCTTGCTGACTGTCATTTGTCCCAAAATTTTGGTGATTATTGGGGTGAAAACAGGTTTGAGAGAGGTGTGAAGTTCGGATCAGGAGGGGGGAGGGGAGGGATTGTGAAAGCACCCACACACTCGACATGTGTCGTTTCATCTGAACAAGCCTAATCCTTTCCTCGTTCACAGTTTCTCTAGCCTTTCTGCTGTCAGCAACCTGGCCTACCCTCTTTGGTTCGGCTGTGGTGTCTTCGTCGCTGTCTTGTTTGGATTTTGTTTTAGTCGAGTCGGCATTTGCCTTGTTTTTATTGACGGTGGATTTGGCATGACTTGAATCTGAATCCTCCATTTCCACTTCCATATCGACCTAGTATATTATATAACAAAATATACATTAGAGACTTTTTAGTACTCTAGTTTTGCTACTCAAAGCCATTGAATAAACAATAATATACGTTCCGTTTCAAGGATTAACAGATTAAGGACTAAAGTCATAGCTTCGCTAATATGAAATTATATTCATATTAATCATATAAGGCTTTACCTCCGTAATAGAAGCATCTTGCAGCAATGAAGTACATTCAAGCCGTAAATAATGGGATGGGGTCTCTTGCCATTCGGACAATATCTAAAGAAAACTCCTAATAGTTTACAATTATAATATGTACAGTTGCTCTCTTATAGTTGTTGTCAGAGTTGAATAAATTGTAATTTGAACGATCCAGACATCGATATCTTATCATCTACTTCCTTCTTGTAGATGCGAACTTCCAACCTTAAATAGCTAACTTAAATAAATCTCCTTCCTTGTACGACCTACAGCCCCATATTTACCGTATCCATCTCCTCCCTTGTATGAACTTCATCTTAATGTACCTTATTTAGATAGTTTCTTCTAGGGCAAAAAAGTTAGACCATTTTCATTTACGTTAAAGTTAAAGTGAAAGTAAGAGCTTTAATTTAAGTTAAATTTACAGTTAAAGTAAGGCTCCGGTGTTAATTTAAGTTAAACTTAAAGTAAGCCCAAAATCAATGACTTTTATATAACTTTTTTTAAATAACTTTAATGTTAAAGTAAGGGTGTTTTAATTTAAGTAAAGTTACAATTAAAGTAAGACCTATAACTTTTTTGTAGTTAAAGTTTAAGTTAAAGTATGACCCCCAACTTTTTTAATTTTAGTTAAAGTTAAAGTTTAACTTTTTTGCCCTAGTTTCTTCCTTGCACGACCTCCGGCCTACCTTATCTATCTCTTTTCTTGTACGACCATGAATGTTACGCTTAGCGCACGTAGCAGCGTCTGCAGTAAGCTCAGCCACATAAACCTGAAATAGGAGATTTTTTAGCAAAAAACCTACAGGACAACTGCCAACATACTAAAACGGTCTCTTTATCCAAAATTAGATTTAATTAATTAATAACAATTTACTTAAGCAGGCTGCACAGTAACTACAGTAACAAAGATTACACAGCACCAGTGCTGCTATTACACGCTGCATGCTGAAAATGTTAAGTTTTTTTACATAATTTTAAACTGGACCAAAACTAGAAGCAACAAGTGGTGGTAAAATGCCGCTTCAACGCCAGGAGCCTATCTGTATTGTGTCTTTTATTTCATTTTTGCAGCTTTGGAGCAACCTCACAAAGGGTCAATCATGATCATTTAAGTCAATGAGTCACCCGAGTCAGACTAACTCCATATCAGAAATTACTCACAATACTATTATTACTGAAACGCCACTCCACCCTACTAAACTCAACGTGAGCCTACTTGAAAGCCATTCTGTTTGCCCACACTCCACATGTCCTGAAAGTCGCCAACTCTGTGATTGACTGAGTCCACGATGATAAAGTTGAAAAATCCATCTTCAATGGTTTTCTTGTAGGCCCTGGACAGCTGGGCCTGATAAATCAATTCCATGGCCGGGTCGTATTCGTACTCGAAAACCTATGACAATTAAAACAGATTATTCGGATGAAAATTATTGTAACTAAAACTAACTACACAAAATGTCATGAGTTTGTCCTCACGCTCAAACGACTTTAAATAAAATTAAATATATAAATAAAATGTAGTACCTGTTTTCAATTATTATGCTTTACGACAAAATCAGTCATGCAGGAACAGTGTGTGTAAGCCATGTGGCGTTTTCATTAACCAAAGATGAAAAGCTTACAATCTTGATTTTGAAACTTAAAATGCGTTATTTAGCCGTGATTTTGTTGGCTTAGGCTGACTGTTCCAGTTGGACTCACCCGTTCTTTCTTTCTGCGTCTTGTTTTCGGATCCTTTACTTCTTTTTCATTTTCCACCATGAAATAATCGTCCAAACTGAGCATTCGTGGCGCAACGCCGCTTTTCTCTACTTCTCGTTCCTAAATATTTTTTTTGTTTTTTTTTTATAAATATTCATTAATATTTAAATTAATTTCGTTAAAATACACTAATGTACAAAACTTGTATAGTCACATTACTACTAAAGCAACTAAAGCCGTTCACTTGCACAAACAATAATTTTCAGTGTACAGTTCACGTGTGTGAAATCGAACTATGACAATATAATTATTACTCTCCAAATCGTAACTATCATTTTTTTGCAGAAAATATAAGATTGCCCCGAATTCTGCTATGTTGGCCTGTTACTGCTCGAATCTACAGCATACCTTGAGCAATTTTGCCAGATAGCTTTTGCCCGAGCCAGGCAGCCCTCTGAGGATGACCACAAACTTGGGCGGTCGCTGATTTCGCCCGGGTTCATTCAGCAGGTCATCCACAGAGACTGTTTCAATTTTAGGAGGTGGGGGCGGCGGTGGCGGGGGCGGGGGCGCCACAGGGCTGGCACGGGCGGGACGATCAAAGCTAAAAAAGTCCAAATCAATTGGCGGTCGACATAAAAAACATATCTTTATTATAGATGTACTGTTTTTGGCTTGGAAATTAACTGTCGTTGGGCCTTATCCAAAACTGAATTTAACGGAGTAGATTTAAATCAATTTTGCAAATAACACAGCAAAAAATTAAAATATCCGACTGAAATTTTGCCTTACACGTCTCACATGGATTATCTAGAAGTGTGCCAAGTTTCAGCCAATTACGTGCACTAGACGTTGCGTTATTGACGAAATAAAGCTAAATCTAATCCGATAATCTGATTTTGGATAAGACCAATTGTCTAAATTATCCCTAAAACGGACTAAAACGGTTCTATTCACAGTGGAAACCTTCTTCTTGAAATTATTGTAGGTTAAAATAATGTTTCGCTGAAGTCTGAACGGCTAGCCGATATGCCATCAAACATTCGTTCCTGACGTTCACATGTCCAGGACTCGTGTTCGATTAGTTCGTGAAATAGGGCTAAACTACCATAACAATGCATTAAAGGTGTTAGTTAGCGTGCTAATAGGGGTTAATTTGTTAGTGTAACATATATCAAAAACGCGATTGTATTCGGTTGACTACTATAGTCTCAACAATCATTCTGCTCAGTCATTCATAGACTATTGCTAATCTTACGGTCTCGGAGCTGGACTGGCTTCCTTAGCGCCGCCCAGACTAGGCCAGCTGGCCACAGAATGAATGGGCGCCTGTGGCTGGCGTCTCAGATCCACATCCTTCGGCAGCACAAAGCGGAAATCAACGTCCAGATGAGAATCGTCCGCTGCTAAAACAAGTCACAATCGTCAATCAGCACGACCTAACACCACCTTTATTTTGGGTATCGTATCCCTTGAATTCAGTCTCACCCATTGTCTTTCAATATTATGCAAGTTAGTCTTCACATTCTCAAAGCCTTAATATTGTTTAAGATTCCCAATGATTAATCTCGTTGTTACCCAACAAACTACATTAAAAGAAATTGATGAATAACAAATTCAACAAATAAAATAGGGTTGCCTATGGTTCGGTTTGCAATTGTTCGTCTACCCAAAAAGATACGTCATAATAAAAGGACCCTTCATGTGCAAATTTTTCAACTCATTTGAACCCTGCCCTATCCCCAACCTGGCGCCATTTGGTACCAATTTTTTTGCAGAAGCCTTCCACTAACCCCATACACTACATTTGCGGTTGGAATCAAATTAAAGCAGACATTAATTACGATCTCAGAGAATCATAAATCTAAAAAAAATCTCATCAAAAGTGAAAAAACGGCCAAAAAAACCTATACTACCTTTTGAACTCCGCGGTGGTATGAGTGGGTCTAGCAAGCTGGCCAGACCGGCTGAGGCAGGGGGAGGAGGAGGCGGTCGACTCCTGTCCGATCGTGATTTCGCAGATGGAGGGGGCAATTTGGGTGGCGGATCTGTGCGGTCATTCTCAGTTCTGAAACAAAGCATGAGACAAAATCTAAACATTCTGGAGTCGTTATTTTTAAAATTTTTACGCTAGAACCTAACTGCTTGAGATAACTGCAACAGTTATAAAGTCCTAGTACCAAACCAGGTTGTCATGTTGAACGCTGAAACAAAACAGGTTGCATGATTTTTGTGACTACTCGTCGTACTTGTGATGCCTGCGATTCGTTCTTTTCGTAATGAAATCGCGTGTTTCTTTTATTCTCATGGTCCAGAATATTTTGGTCAGACTTTCCCCGGAACTAAAGTCTGACCAAAAAATGTATGTATCGAACTTCATTGCTTTATAGCAACTCAGTCGTTTAAGATAACCCCCTTAATGTATATATCATTCGAAAGCATTTTTGATGGAGATTTTCATGAAATTAAAATATTTGAAAAAATTTTGACTAATTTTTTCAAATATTTTCATTTCATAAAAATCTCCATCAAAAATGCTTTCGAATGATATATACATTATGGGGGTTATCTTAAACGACTGAGTTGCTATGAAGCAATGGAGTTCGATACATACATTTTATGGTCAGACTTTAGTCATCTTTCACTCACTACAATAATCACTAGTCGGGTGGCTACAACGGGTTGCCGACAGTGGGTAGAGGACCCTGTATTCTAAGCAAAGCACCCTCTATTCTAGGTAGAGGACCCTCTGTTCGTGTTCAGGAGCTCAAATTACCCCCAGAAACATCTAAATCTCAATTTCGAAAATTTGACCCCTGAGGACCAAAAAAATCATTTTTGAGGGTCACGTGACCCGGCCCCCCGCGGGGTCAGGGGGTCACCAAGGTGGGGGGCACAACTACTCATAGGGGGGGTCCCCCACCAAAGTTTGGTTTACATCCATAAAGTATTACTGTATCAAAAAAAGTTGTATCAAAACTCAGCATACCAAGCTTTTTAATATTATAATAATAACAGACATTTCAGATACAAAAGGGTTGCCTTTGCTTCGCAACTGGTCGGCAACCCAAAAAAAAGATTTAGATCCTGTCTCAAAATGGAGTCATACCTGTAGCCGTATAGTAAAAGGTCAGACGTTAAAATTTCACAATACGAGCTGATCTTATACACTACGAATGAATGAACGTTTTATTAAAAACATACGGGCAGTTACTGCCATATGGAACACACTAATCTGATATAAGTGGTTATATTTCTTAATGTTACGACTGTTCTAAGTATGAACATACTTTTATTCGGACGAAACTCATCTGATTTAAGCCTAGTTCATAGTTGTCCGGAAGTATGTGTAGTTGTCCATGTCCGAGTCCGTGTCCGTGTCCGGAAGGTTGTCCGTAACATTTGTCTGTGTCCGTGTCCGTAAGCAGCATTAATTCATACTTCTACGGACACTCTACGGACAGTGCGTAAGCATATAAAATAACGCCTACTGCTTACACATTCTGCAATGTCCTAAGTGTATTAAAATGCAAGCTTCAAAAATCAATAAAAACCTTCTAAGCACACTGAAATGAAGCTGCCGAGCTGAAATTACTAGAAATTTTACATTATTTTACTATGCGCGGACGAATTTTATGTACACGCACATACACGTGACTGTAAAGGCTGCAATCTGATTGGCTAATTCCTTACGGACACGGACAAAAGTTGAACTGGCTTCAAGTTGACTTCCGGACATCCGGACAGCCCTTACGGACACTCACGGATAAGTTCTTACGGACATCCGGACAACTGCGAATCAAACTACTCTTACGGACACGGACTCTGACACGGACAGCCCTTACGGACAACTATGAACCGGGCTTTAGACATTCAGAAGGTCTCAGGCAGTGAAAATTTGATCTGAACGGCCACTCCTGGACGGATTAACAAATTATATTTTCATCCGCCTACACGACTTATAAACCTTGTAAAGATTACAGCGTCAGGGATAACTTTTGAAACTTTCCAGGGGAACTTCATGCTATTTGATTCTGAAACCCTAACCATAATACTGTGCTGAAAATCTGTGAAATTACGATGGGATATTCTTATCAAACCAATACTGAAAAAGAAGAAAGTTACTGGTTAATGCTTACTCTGAATAACACGGAAACAGTGATGGTATCCTGTTGGTTAGTTTAGAAATAGGAACGGGAATATCATCAACGCCTACGCTGGGCTCTGAATCATTATCCCAACTGATTTCGTCACGACGACACCAGTCGCGACCAGCACTGGAAGCTGTGTTGCTGAAATGCAAAAACTCACTCGTTACACAAGTCAGTCAGAACTAATTGGACAAATTCATACTTATGTCCATTAAACAGAATGCCATTATATGACAAAAACAACATTCACAGCAAGAATCAATCAACATATCACAATACAAATCAGCCAAATCCAATCAAGAGCATCCATTCTATTTCTATACAAACCATCAATTATCATCAGCAAAACACAGCCATCAGAACCTACCCATTATCATCAATTGTATCTTCGGTGGGCGGTCTCTGTCTTTCTCCTCTGGCTTCCATATCCTTTAATTTCTGCAGCTGTTCTAGCGCCGAGGGCTTTTTATCACTCATCCGTTTTAGCTGCTCCAGAGCTGACAGAGGCTTGGATTCATCTTTTGATGCCTTAAGGGGCGGTCGCTCCGCAGGCGGTGGGGGTGGAGGCGGGGTGGTTTTCAGGGGTGGGGCATTCGTGGGGGGCGGGGGTGGCACAATCGGTTCCACGGGAGGGGGTGGGGCAGTTGGTTCTTCAGCTGCCGGCGGAGGGGGCAGGGGAATCTGGGGGACAGAGGTCATTTCTGGGGGCAAATGGGGGGGTGGGATTTGGGGAATACCCATGGAAGCCTGGGACGCTACATTCTGAGCCCCAGCCGGGGCCAAAAAAGTTTGTGCTACCGAATGAGATGGGACTACAGAGTTAGAGGACCATGAAACGTTCGAAATTTGCCCCATAGACTGCTGTGGGGGCTCTAATGGCTGGCCCATGGTTTGAGGTGGGAACATATTTTGACCCACAAATTGGGGCGTAACGAAAGGCTGCGTGGTCAAAGTTTGAGACACAAAAAACTGCTGCTGAGCCGTAGAGAGCGGTGTCAGAAACTGAGCCATGGCGGATGGAAGAGTTTGTGCCACGGACTGGGGTGGAAAATTCGTAGACGCAGATGTTGGTATGGCCAGAGGTTCGTCTGAAAAAATAAAAACACAACAATGATTTCCTCCATAGAGTGCCGTAACATTATCAAAATTCAAAAATTCATTCATTCAAAAAATACAATGATATTAAACTTGGAGCAACAGATAAGATTTGCCCGTTATAAGCTCAAGTATTGTGACATTGCAAGGTCCTGATGGTTCTATACGCAGTAATCAATTCTTGTCTTTGTAGATAAACTTTCAACAACAGAGAGAAATGGAAAAGCCAAGAATGTTCAACTATGCCTAAAAATGTGGCTTCAATTCAAATCATATTACGCCTCCTGATCTTGCAGTATATACTTGACATAAAGTCGTGACCAAAAATGAACCAGACAAGCAAAAAAACAAATAACGCACAAGAAGTAGTCCACTGTACAGCCTGCAGCTGTTGCTGTAGCTGTGCAGCTTGTGTGCGGATGATGTTCTGTCGCTGGTGCTCTGCCGCAATGTTATAGCGACGCCACAACTCCTCCACCTGCACCACCGTCACCATGTCCAGTCGGGGACTAAACACAAGCCAGCCAGTGCTCACTCCAGCAAGAGTACATAATAGTGTCTCACTCTTTCAAGTGTTATCAGTGCTGACACAATCAAGAGTACATAACTTACTGTGTCTGACTCTTTGGAGTGTTATCAGTGCTCACACCTTCAAGAGTACATACTAGTGTATCACTCTTTGGAGGTTATCACTTATCAGTGTTCACACAATCAAGAGTATATACATAACTGGTTCTGACTCAATGGAGTGTTATCAGTGCTCGCGCAATCAAGAGTACATGAGTGTCTCATTCGAGTCTTATAGTCCTTCAGCAATAAGTCTATTCAATCGATTAACTAAAAAAATATACACCACACATTAGCACTGACACACAGTACGGCTGCAATGGGCCTTACTAATTGGTTTGTTTCCAGAGTTCGAAATTGCGTCTGTTGGCGTCAAGAGTATTATTCAGACCCACTTCTGTCCAAATATCTTCCAAACCTTTCGGATCCACGATCGACTAAACACAAATTGCAGAACCACAAGATAAAAAATGAACATAATCCAATGCAAAACAATTATATACATAACAAAAACAGCATTTTTACAAGTGCATAATATTCGATACACTCTACAGATTAAGACTACCCTAAGCACAATATCTGGGTGCTATTCTTTGATCCAATCATACTATATACATAATATTGCTTGGTGTCATACATGTAACGGGGTCAAAATTCGAGGGAGGTCTCTCCGACAAAATTTTGAGGACCCTCCCCCGGATCGACCAAATTATAACCTATGTTGCAAAATTTAGTAAAACTATATCCCAAGAAACAAAAAAGTACCCTTTTTACTAAATTTTGCCCAAATGTTCCGGATAACGCAACCCTCCCACCCAACCCCTCGATTTTAAGGTGGTTCTCCCTATCCCCCGTTCATACATGTAAGCTTGGTATAATTGAGTAGGTTTTCGGCAGGAGCACATAATGGAGAACAGAAGCTTTCTTTCCAATTCCAGCCATACTAGCCGTAATATTATATAAAATCCTAACGTATTGAAATTCAGATTCAAAAAAATAATTCGAGTCATATTCCTTACTCCAAGAGAATACTACAGAAATCAACAAATCTATATAACTGCACTGCTTCATTACAATACGGTGACTTGCTTGTCAGCAAATGTACAACCCAATGCATCATAGTTCCTATACTTTGCTTTTTATACTTTTTCCACAAATTCAGTGACGTTATAGTATTGTACTCTTCAGCGACGTTATAGGATTGTGTTCGACTACTCGTTATGTATGCTATCCTAGTATCCTAATACTCTTCAGTTTGGAAAAAACACATTAGACTGTTGAAAGTTCTTCACAAAAATTACCTGCAGCCATACTAGTGCCTGTTCATTTGAAATCGCCGTTTGCTGAACGAATACCGATGCTGGGAGCATCACTGAAACACGGCTTAACTATATATATTCCAATCACAAATACCGAATAAGTTATGCTAAAATCTAAATTCTAATCTTGCGCAGGGTGAAAACTAAAGTTGTTTCTGAGAACTTTTTAGTTTGACCAAATCACTAAAAATTATACACTACTGCCTGTAACCCATTTAAAAAATAAATCATCTGCGCAAAGAAGAATTTCTATGCCACTTCCAACAGCCAAAGCAAACGTAATGCCACATGCCAGTGAGTGTTTTCACAAAATGGCCAAAAAGGACATAAATAAGTACGAATCGAGCATAACTGCGAGATACATATTTCCGGGGGCTGCACTCGCATTGGCGACTTTCGCTTTGGTGACACTTCGCATTAGTTTCAGTTTAATTTTTACAAGCCTTGATAATTTCTGCGTCACCTACAGTAAGACTGGTGTGATTAATACAGAGCAGACAGACTAGCAGGCAAAATAAATGTGCACATATGCACGCTCGCAATGATACATGTAACGGGTCCAAATTTGGGGGGCTCTCCTGCAAAATTTTCTGCACGCTCCTCCCTGATCGACCAAAAATACCCTACATTTTTGAAAAAAGGTGCTATTACTCATTTTGACCAAATTTTCGGAACACTACCCCAGGACCCTCAATTTTGCGTGCTAGTCCGCCACCAATCACCGTCCCCATGAGTTAGTTCAGTGACAAAGAATATTGATAACCAAACTATGACTTGAAGGCTGACTAGCTATAGCAAGAGTACAGCTACAGATTACTATATAACTTTTATGACCATCGCTAATATTAAATTCATCGATTTTGTCACCAATACGAAGTGTCGACAATACGCACGTTCACCACTTCAGGCATTCAATTAAACGTAAATGAGAAGTCAACCGTAACTACATTCGATAAAATAAGTACCCGTTCATTAATGTTTCAATCAATGCTTCCATTAAACGCGAAATTAAAAGAAATTCTTTATTTTTCAAAAAACACACACAATGTTCAATACGATTTCAAAAAATTTATTTCATTCATTTATGTACACACAAACACTATAATGACTAAGTTACACAAGATTTGTTATAATTCATGACGCGTCGCGGTCGCGGTTTCTCAAAGTAAAACGGAATCGAAAGAATAATCGGAAGCGGAATAAAGTCTTGAAAACTTAGTCACAGACATCAGCCGTAATTAACCATTTCAAACACCGGCTTCGTCATTCTTCATACTGAAATTCTTCAGAATATAAAGTGTTAACCAAGAAACTTGCATAATATATTTCACAATTTTGCATACGAGACAATATAATATTGACGCATACGATAAATAAATAAACAGAAAAAACCAAAGTGTTGAGTTACTCCATTACCTAAACCACACAATAATGCAATATTGCCAACAGTAAGGAACAATAAGTTCGTCTCAGACTATTCACTACTAAACAATACGATAATCTCGGGTTTTTTCGACATCAAAATCACATCTGAAGGCAATGTAATAATTTACTACAATAGTAGAACCTTGAAAAAACACAAGGACGTTAGCTGTATATAAATAGTAGACAAATAGGAAGGCATATGCCGTTGGATTCACAAGCCAAAAAAATAAGTTTTGTCCATCTGATATTTCAATAGAATGAAGGTATAATTTGATACAAATATTGCACTATTTTACAAAGCACGAAGGTCCGCAGTAAGGTGAAAAATATCGGCAATGTAAAGCAGGTAAGATCGTAATAAGTAATAATTAAGTAAACGAATTTTCAATATTTTACATACATAGTTAATGCTAAACACTAATAATTTAAATTACAAAAGGAAGTAACTCAAACGAAAACCAAAAAAAGTGAGCCGAGATTCAAAACTTGAATTAAACATTGAACATTTCTACAAAAAAGGAGAAAAAGTAACAAATTTTCATTCAATATACAATAATTTCGTGCCATCATTTTCACGAAACAAAGAAGAAATCTCAAACGTATTAGTAGGATTATATACTGAAAACGAGCTCCAACACAAACCTTATCATTTAAAAAGTATCTCCTCAGATAAAAGCGTATAATTATTGTGATTCGAAATAAATTCAGCTGTTAAAATCATCTTTATTTCAACCTTTTAACTTTTCCATGATAGACTAACATTTTTTATGAATAGATTTTCGGTTTAATAAACCTAATCATGTCAACAATGAGCCACAATAGAGCAAGAGTATTGACTGGAATGCCCCTCAGCAAAACAATATACTCTTGATAAATAACGAATAGTGCAAAATGTTAATGTCCCAATGTAAAATGAAAGGTCTCAGCATTAAAAACCAGCTTCTTCCTTTTTCTGAAATCTGAATAGGCTAAGTTTCGTCTGAATAAAAGAACGCTGCCTAGAATTGTAGATATTCTCTAAAACATTTCGGCTGGTTTGAATACTAAAAAAGTAGGAAATTACTGACTGAGACTCCCGAAAACTACTAAAAAAATTAGCTATAATTTTCCAGCACCACATTTTCTAGCCACCGGATTATTATTCCCTACTACACTGCTTTGTTTCGATCGTGGCTCACTGGCATCAGGACCATTGGACGTCAGCTTGCGCTTAGTAGCCTGTCGGGTTACCATGGAGCTACCACCATTCCTGGCCAAGCTACTGCTAGTGCCAGCGGTCGTCGCATTACGCCCTACACGACCAGGTCGGGCCGGCTGCACTTTGCGACTGTTCTCGGCCAGCGAGCTGGATTCTGAACTGGCCGGCTGAATACTGCGTAGCTCTGTGCGCAATTCCTGAATTTGATTATCATACTCCAGCAGTTTTCGACTGATGGCGTCAATTTTCTTGCCCTGTTCACCAATGATTCTGAAAGAACAAAAATTCAGTGACCAATTCAAAGAATGTAAACAGAAATATTTTGGTTTCGGCAGAAATTTTGCACAGCACACAAAATACATAGATATTGCTGATAAATTACACTGTATCGCTGCAATATTGTACAATCAGATATGGTTATCAAAGTGTAGTCAATCCGCAAAGTGCTTTGCATAATATTTAAGAAACTTTTACCTAATGTTTTATTAAATATTATAGAAAGCAGCTTAAGACTCTGACAACGAGGAGAAAAAAATTCAAACTATATGCCGAGCCCAAACAAAACATTTATTGTGCACAAATAAACACCCGCGACCGGCACTAGTAATCACAAATAACAGCCATCAGGCCCACATACTTAGCCTGCCTGGCTATCTTCTGTTGATTATGCGAATGTGTGCCGCGCATCTGTTGCAGCTCTTTGCCATAGACCGCCAGCTGTCCAGTGGACGCGTGCAGTTGTTTTTGCAATCGCGACAGATGCGAGACCAGCAAGTGCTCGCGACCACTGCCGCCACTGGATCCCGCAGGTCCGGCCGATGAGGAGCCTGAAAAAAAATTTTAAAAATGAAGAATTGAGTATACTATAAAGCTAAAAAGTTATGCTTAAATAGTAGAATGCACACGGCTACTATCAAGTTACATTCACTGTTGGTTAAACGACAACTCAAGTGCAGTCATTTTTGTTCATTTATGATTATTTTATTTACTTAAATTTAAACCTTTAAGACTTAACGACCATCTTGTCATTTTGTCAGAGCACACAAAGTTCTAAAAACTTGCAAATAATCAGGTAAAATATCTCGTCAACTGCAGCTTGTACTCGAAATAAAATAGAATTAGAAGTTACTGGCGCGAAGGGTGCCGACGACGCACAGACATGGTTTTCACCCAATTCCTCTCTTAAAAAATGAAGTTAGTCCCCAGCCCCAGCCCCCGCGAAAATTAGTGCTGCAAAAATAGTAGAATATTTTTGCAATACATAGGTTAAGCAGCTATCTATGCCGGACAGAACATCGGAACAGCTGTCCACTACTTTTTATACCCTGCTTAAATATGGTGCTATGATAATAAGACATGTAGTCCGTGGCAGATGAAGTTCTATCGAAAAATGTGTTGACTACAAGACACAAGTTTCAAACTAGCCTTAGTTGCGACCAAACTGTGACGTTCACCTTGTATAATCGGACATGACTCTCAAGGAATGCTAGAAGAAGGACACTTGGGATTTAGGACTCTAGAGTTAAACTACATTTCCCTTTAAAACATCCAAACCAATCTGTCCACAAAAACTCACGCCTGAGACTGGAACTTGAGCAGGCTTTATCACCGTCGGCCAGTCGAGCGAATGGGGCCAGGACGGACGGACAGGGATTGCTAGCCCCGGCCATACTCGACGACCGCCCGCATTTGATTCGGAAGATTGGCACGATTTTCTCATCGAAATGTTCCATGGCCATCGAGGACATGTCACGAAGCTCCTAAAATAAAATAAATAGATTAGATTTATATATCTATTTAGTGTACTCATAGACTTTTTATTTAATATATATATATATATATATATATATATATATATATATATATATATATATATATATATATATATATATATATATATATATACATAAACAACATATTATATATATTTCACACACACACAAAAAAAAAAAAAAATATTATATTGAATAAAATTGCTAATTAATTATACAGCGAAAAAATCAAAACTGAATGAGTTGATAATAAATACATAAAAGAACTGTTGAGCTTGGAGAATTTGGCGCAATAACGACTAGCCAAAAATTCGAATTAGTAAAAAAGTCTATAACCTACAAGTAAAACTTCATGTGGACGCAGCGGCTCATTTTGGTCCGAGTCAAACCGCTCTCGAACTATACGCAAGACTGTCAGAGCTTCATCCAGAACCTAAAAAATCAATCCACATCAATAACTGAGCAATGAGTTACAGACTTTATTGATTTCGTACAGCTGACTAGCTCTCTCTGGCACGGCACTGACCATGTGCACAATACAGCTTTTCAAACCAAAAATAATATAGTCAGATGGGGTAAAAAAAATACAAAATATGAGTACAAGGTTTTTTTGCTTTCCTGGATTAAGTTTCTCGGGCAAACTTTTTTCCAACAATACCTCGCGGAGTTGCTCTACAAAACCACATATTAAACTTTTTTCTCTGCATTACTAATTTTATATAAATCGAAAAATAAACGTATTTTTTTTACCCCCAGTTTGGGGGAAAAAAATACGGTCGCGGGGAAAAAAATACGGGTCGATTCTGACCCATCCAAGAAACGCAGGCCAGAATGCTTCTACAGTTATGAAACTCAACTCAATTTTTTAATTAAACTCGCACATAAAAGGAAAGGCCACTGAAATTGAAGCCCCAAGAACACCACGACAACTTTTTACACTACACTCTTTTTTTGAATTTTTTTTCAAAATTTTTTCCGTCTACGTATTCTTTCTTTACGGTAAACTGAATCATTTGACGTAAAGATTGTACCGCGGACGCTGAAATTGGTGGCGACGCCCTGCTTGATAGTTTTTGCATACTTAAATATAGTCTTAAATTAGTTAAAATTTCCTTTATTGCTGTCACTATTCAAATCGTGTTGTACCAGAAATTGTTCCCAGATTATGTATTTTAAAGAGTGAATAACCAATATAATCATCAGCTTCGCAACTTAGGCATCTGTGCGTCTGTAATGTGTATTTATGTAGCTGGGCTCATCATTTGAACACCCTTGTGTAGCTGGAACCGCTCTGCTAGCAGTCTGTGGTCGTAATATACTTGGCAGCCGTAGCACCGTCCTGTGATTACTTTCTTCCGCAAAGGAAGGTGCTTTGGTTTGAAAAGAGAACCATTCACAGGTGCTTTGGTTTAGAGAAGAACCATTCACAGTTTGAAAGAAGGCTAGTTGACTATGCCATATGCGCAGTTGGTGCCGGAAAACAACTAGACTCCGTGACAAGAGAAGCTTGTCAAAATTTTGTTGACCCTTGTAAAATGATCCATGTTTTGGGTGCATGATTTTGTCAGCTTCGTATTGTAAGCTGAACACAGATTATTAGTAGGTAATATGTTTATGTAATGTAGCAGTAGTAGTGCTTCCTTTGTATGTATTCAACAGGCATGTACCTGTTGGGGTTTTTCTTGGAGGGGGTGTATTTTTTTTACCCCATGTTTCCGATCGTATTTTTTTTACCCCCTCTGACTATATTACATATTGATATTATTAAATCAAATAGTTTTTTGTTAGCCTCTATCAGAAACCAGCAAACAAATAGAACCAACCTTCCCGGGAATGAAGCAACAGAGGCCGCTGTCAATGTACTTTCGATAGGTCATGGATAAGAGAGACAGCCGGGTCTCAATGGCGCCCAGAATGTCCGCGTGACGAGCCAAGCGATGAGTTCTACGCTCTGATTCTCGCCGCGGCAGCTGTAAAACAATATAGTGGTGCGGGGGTAAAACCCTATTTTCAACTTTTTGGGTCGTCCTGTGCTCCGCAAAAGTGCGCAAGAAAGTCTACAAGTATCTAGCCCTTAGTCGGACAGTTCAATCAAACCAATCAGGCTGAAACTTGGCCCAGCAGTAGCCCACATGTATGCGCAAAATCGTATGATCCGGATTTTTTATATGTTATCTCGAACCAGAAATAAAAGTCAAAATGTCAAAAAATAGAAATTTTTTGAGTCTGCCAAAATCGAGTGACTTTAGGTATATATATCGGTGCACTGCTCAGACCCTAGACAAAAATTTGGAAAATATGGATCATAGAGGTTGAGATATGACATTAGGCTATCGAATCATGTAAAAATCAACTTCGTCAGTATATGTATATTAACCAAAATTTCGAGTAAACGGACGATTTGTAACCACAAAAGCCCTTAACCTAGAAAATCCTGAAAACTAAGCCTAGATGACTGGCATATTTTTATGCCACACTTTATGGTGGGTGATATTATACGCAATCTAACAATTAGATCTGCAATTAATAACAGTCGTACCAAGCCTTTAACTCTTTGCATCATGTTACTGTAGTTCTGTTCCACTCGTGCAAATCCAGCATTCAAAATATTCTGACTCATGACATCAAACTTTTTGCAAACCTAAAACAGATGCATATAAATTGTAATAGCATTTATTATACATAGATTTTTTATAACATCTGTCAACAGAAAGCGACCACATCGCCGGTAAATTTTTGAACAATGAGACTTTCAGTTTGAAACAACGAAATTGCATACATATATACTAGGGATGTCGCGGATATCCGCATCCGCATCCGCATCCGCGGATGATCCGCAACTTTTTGACATCCGCATCCGCATCCGCAAAAATTTAATGCGGATGTGCGGATGTTGCAGATTCGGCAAAATTTACTAAAAATGTAGAAAATCAGACGACAATTTTGATTTTTGTGCATGTATATACGAATATTTTTGCTCTTAGAACGGTGGATGAAACTTTATTCTAGGCTTTTTCACCTCATTGTTGGTTGCAAATCGCTCTTTTCTAAAGTAGGCTTCACGAATATTTGATATTGCGGGCATATTCGAACTAAGTTTTGCATTTGCATGTTTGAGAGAGACTAGTCTACAAACTTGTAAAATGTCACAACAATATCAGTTTTTAACTTGCATGCTTTCGTGGATTAAAAAGAATAGACAGAATACGTATAGTGATTATACACCGACCAAAACTAAAAGCATCACGTTGCCAGAGGGTCACGCTGATAGCCTTTGAGTTGGCATACAGTTAACCAATAGCGTTTTAACCAAGCTTTTGATGGCTGCGCATGGCTTAGAAGATATGTATAATGAATGCACAACTTCGATACAAACTGTTTTATCTAAGTCTCATTCCTTAGTACTTGCATTCTTGCATTCATAATTGCTATTTTTAGTATATTATGTATTTTTTGGTGAAAAATTTTTCAAAAATTCTTTTCATAACTTGTTTAGAACGTATTCTAAAAAGATCCGCATCCGCATCCGCATCCGCGCGGATGTCAGAAGTCAACATCCGCATCCGCATCCGCGTCCGCGGATGTCAAAAAAGTCACATCCGCGACATCCCTAATATATACAAAACCACTATATAGCTATAGATAGAACCTTACTAACTCAGTACTAAGTTAACTTCACTGTCAATCTGTCATATTATGTGACTACATATATAATAGAAAGCATATGTAATGAGAATTCACATTTAGCAATATTACTCATCATTCATTTATCGTTCCTTCATCGTCAAATTTTGCGCAGTTCTTAAACATTATATCCTCATGTTAAATAACACAGATTTCAGTCATGAAATATCTCCACTAAAGTCATGATATCATACCATATCCAACTAAAATGATAACCTTACTTCTCTTAGGCGCGACACTTCATGATACGACAAATAACTTAGTATTTCACTTAGAACTTCCGCTGGAAGAGCAAACAAAACACTTGTTTGAGATGAACCAAGACCACGCTTCTTATCCATATTGCTGACAATACAAATGAAGAGATAATCTAGAATAACAAGCTAAGCTAAGCCAGTTTTCGGAGGTTTTTTGTTTATTACAAAAATTAAAAAGATTATACCGATACCGAATGTAAACCATAACCCCACCAATCTGATCTCTAGCCCCCGAAATAGCTGTCGCCCTTTTTGATAAAATTGCGCAAAATTGGATTTAGGCAAAAATACTGCATAAACTGAAAACCTGCTGCTACCATTGAAACACTAACTTCTAAGCCACTAAATGCTGAAAAAAATTTGTAAAGCGGTCCGAGCTTTGAAAACTTACAAAACTTTTTCTGAAGCTACCCGGACCAGGCAGGATCAAGATTCGGTGGGGGGGGATTATTTTTGCCCATAAATCGCTTCCTACCCCATCTTCAGCCCCCTTAAAAATATAGAACCCCTATCCATGAGGGGAGGATGGGGGACCCTTCCCCCGACCCCCAAAATCGAGGAGCCGGGGGGAGGTTCCCCAAAATTTGGGCAAAATTTAGGAAAAATGGCCCTTTTTTGCGAAATTTTTGCAAAGTTTTGCCAATTTTAGGGTATTTTTGTTCGATCCGAGGGGGCCTCCCCAAATTTTTGACCCCGTTACATGTACAGGCAGGAAATTTCAACTTTAAACTAAATTTGCGTTGCGCTCAGCCTTGGCCGGAGAACTAGACTTGGAAACTTTTCTATTAACTAGCGAAAAACCGGCTGTACTAAAACGGCTCTAACTTCCTTAATAGTAAATTTTTTGCGAGATTTTGCTATTTTTGAAATCTATAGTGGTGCGGGAAAAAACCCTATTTTCAACTTTTCGGGTCGTCCTGTGCTCCACATAAATCGGATCCATTAATGCTCGTGGCTGTTATAACGGCCATCTTTCGCCTAACTGTTGCACTAATAAAATGGATTGTAACCACTCACGTTTCTGAGTAATGAGTCTCGAAACCTCCGGGAAAAAAAACCCTATGCGGGAAAAAAAACCCTAATGCGGGGAAAAAAACCCTATCACTTTTTCTGGTTGTTCTATTAGCAGGGAATATAAACACAATTTCATCGTGTTCTACAACTCTTAGGCTGCAGTATGGACTAAAAAAACCGTTTCTGCGACATCCATGTGACTCACAATGATTCTTCAAAAATCGACCCGTTTTGGCAGAAATGACTTCTGCCCAAATAGGCATTTTTTCCGTATTTAAAAGCATTAAAAACAGATTTTTGCGCTTATTACGTGAGAAACAGCGGACAAACACCGCCCGCGTCTATCATTCTTGGATTTAATTGGTACGCAGCAGCTAAAACCTAAATATTGCAAAAAATGCCAAATTTTGGTGAAACATCATCAAAACAGGTTTCGTAAGGGGTGTCGGGGTATGGCCCAAAATGACAAAAAACGACGTTTTGCGGCCGAATGAACGTTTTGCGGTTTTAATGAACTCTACGCATGTTGTTAGCCCAGATGGGATGCGCTTTCCACCTGCATACTCAAAAAGGTCCTATGTCGTGAGGTTCGGCCAGGAAGCACTAGGGTTTTTTTCCCCGCAAAACGCGTAGGGTTTTTTTTCCCCGCACCACTATACACACTTAGACAAAGCGTTTCCAGGTATCGCAGAGTTTCTCGCATGTCTGTTAGCTAAGAAATTGAAGGTTAAAGTTCAGGCAAAATTTCAATTTTGACTGTAAAATTACTATAGTACTGACTACTGTGCAAAAAAAGTTCCCTGTTCGTCGGCGTACGACGAGCTTCGTCGTTCGCGAAAACTGACGAACAGTGGCCGGAAAGTGACGAACAAAAAATTTTTCCAAAAGTGCTCCAAAACACATTTTCAATGTAAAAATGTGAATTTTTTGTTCGTCACTTTCCGGCCACCGTTCGTCACTTTTCGCGAACGACGAAGCTCGTTGTACGCCGACGAACAGAGAACTTTTTTTGCACAGTACTGTAGGCAGGAAATTTCAACTTTAAACTAAATTTGCCTTGCGCTCAGCCTTGGCCGGAGAACTAGACTTACAGCACTGTGCAAAAAAAAGTTCCCTGTTTGTCGGCGTACGACGAGCGTTGTCGTTCGCGAAAAGTGTCGAACCGTGGCCGGAAAGTGACGAACAAAAAATTTTCGAATTTTCACTTTTTTACATTGAAAATGTGTTTTGGAGCACTTTTGGAAAAATTTTTTGTTCGTCACTTTCCGGCCACCGTTCGTCACTTTCCAGCCACCGTTTGTCACTTTTCGCTGACGACGAAGCTCGTCGTACACCGACGAACAGGGAACTTTTTTTGCACAGTACTGTAGCTGTCGCCCTTTTTGACATAATTGCGCAAAATTGGATTTAGGCAAAAATACTTCATCAAATAAAAACTTGCTGCTACCATTGAAAGAGCAACTTCTAAGCTACTAAATGCAGAAAAAAAATGAATCGGTCCGGGCTTTGAAAAGTTACAAAACTTTTTCTGAAGCTATCCGGACCAGGCTGATAAAGCGTTACAGCACAAGTACGGTTCAGGACAAATTTCGAGCTATAGCTGCAATTTTTTTTTAAAATATAAAGCTAGTTAGGGTGTTTAGTCTGGTAAAGTTATTCCTGATGCTTCTTAGCAGGTTTTTACTTTAATTCAGACCTAAGGCTTAGGTGTCAGTGGGATAAATGTCAGTGGGATAAAGTGCCATTCTAAATTTTAGCAAAAAACGCCGTTTAAATGTTGAATTTAGGCTCAAAATGTGAGAAACCAACAACCAACACTTGAATCTTACTCAAAAGTTAAAAAGTTGAATTTTCGTATTATGTCTAAAACCAAATTCTAACCGGTTTAGAAAGTTGGTTTTAAGGTTTTAGGATCAAAAGTCCAAATAGACTTTCAGTTGGTACAAATGTTTACAACACAAAAAGAAAAAGTGAGCTACAGTACTGTGCAAAAAAAAGTTCCTCGTTCGTCGGCGTACGACGAGCTTCGTCGTTCGCGAAAAGTGACGAACAGTGGCCGGAAAATGACGAACAAAAAATTTTCGAATTTTCACTTTTTTACATTGAAAATGTGTTTTGGAGCACTTTTGGAAAAATTTCTTGTTCTCAAAATTGAAATTCTGTTGAAAAATTTCTTGTTGTCAAATCAATTAACTGTTGCGTTACATAAATGCAGTATACTCACTATAGGGCGACAAACTAATTATAATGCTGAAAATGATTTACTGTGATTTACTACTAAAAAAATACTGTGTAAACGGTATTACTGTCCCCGCTGTAAATATTGTTAAAGATCTGGGTATTTTTATTTCTTGTGATATGAAGTTCTCTATACATTGTGACAAACTATGTTCCAAAGCGTACCAGAAAATCGGGTTAATTTTTCGATGTTTTCTATCGAGAGACGAAACGTTTTTGCTTTCTATGTATAAAACTTACGTTAGACCAATTCTGGAGTATAACTCATGTGTTTGGTCGCCACACTTGCTTCAGGACATACGAAAAATTGAAGCAGTCCAGCGTAGATTTACTAAGAAACTGGCCAGTATTTACCATTTTTTTTATTACGATCGTTTGACGCACCTAAAACTAGAAACTCTGGAAGTTCGACGTTTAAAAAATGACCTGATTCAAACGTATAAAATCATTCACAGGATAGATATTGTGTCAGATGCGGAATTCTTTACCTATGCACCTGACTCTGGGACTAGAGGTAATGGTTTAAAACTCCAAGTTTCATGTTCTCATTTAAACTGCAGAAAAAATTTTTTTGGAGTTCGTGCTGCCCCAGTATGGAATTCGTTGCCAGATGACCTAGTTTCCACAAAATCGTTAGCCTCATTTAAGAACGGTTTAAAGAACATGAATTTTAACCAGTATCATAAGTACACTTGCGATTGAATTTTATATACTAATATTTGGTTTTTTCAGTTTTCTTTGCTTTTGCTTTTCGTTCTTTTTCTTGCTTGACTAACTGCATATATACTAATTTTCTTAAATATGATAACTAACTACTCTTGTAATACTTTTTTACAAAGGGTGCCTGCTGATCAGTGCATCCCTTTTGGCAGTTAATTGTATTTGCTTGTTCTTCAAATGTTTGTCACGTTGTGCTTGTGTTTGTCTGCCAAATAACGCGAACGACGAAGCTCGTCGTACGCCGACGAACAGGGAACTTTTTTGCACAGTACTGTACAATGATACGATTATGTGCTCTTGTTACGTGATCCAGCAAGTTACGGTAACGTACTCTTGTCGTAGGGCGGGACTGTTTATGATTATGACAGCGGGATAAAAATAAAATGCCCGTTACTACATACATTACGTTTCAAAGTTGGATTTCGAAATTTAGGATTTTGGGTTCGAAAATCCTAAAACCTACTTTCAACATTTTTTCAAAGTTCAGTTTTTATTTTTTTTCAAAACGCAATAAATTTAGGTTTTAAAAGCTGTGCGGACATCGTGCCAACCTAGATCCTACTGAAATTTAAGTTGAAACTAAGATTTAAGTTACTTTTCGGCTAAACCGACTTTTGAAAAAGTTTTAAAAGTAGGATTTAGCAATTTTGAACGAAAAATCCTAAATTCAACTTTATAATTTGAGTTAAGGTGGCGCTCCTGAAATGTGACTTTTAAAAAAACGGCAGTTTGGGGCCAATTTTAGATACACAATGGCAAGCTGGTGTAAAATTATGCCTAAATACAAAAAATGAAATTGATTGATACAAACTAGCATTCACTGTAGACCAAACGTGAGTGGAATTTCGGCCTTCGATTTCTCTTCGCAAGTAAGTAGCTGTTGCACAATCAATAACTCATTTTACTCACCTCAACGTCATCGAGCGGTCGCGAAAAGTCATTTTTGATGAATATGATTGATATATCGAAAAACACTAAAATCGCGATTTTTGAAAAACATAAATTTGGCTAAATTTTTTAGATACAATCGATTTGCCCAAAATCAAATTTTGCGACCGCTCGAAGATTCCAAGGTGCATTTAGGTACCAAATTTCAACTTTTTTCGCTTAGCCAATTTTTTAAATTCGCAAGCCGAAATTTGGCGTTTGTGTTCACACGCACTATATTTCTGTCTCATGCAGAAAGTATTGCGTTAGTTCACAAAAAAATTATACCACACTCAATAGAACACCAAAAATTTTTAATTACGTTTCAGTAAAACACAACTGCTAGTGTTTTTCAGCCTTTCAAATTCATTACATACGTGTAAATGCACTGGCTTGTGAAGGCATTTCCGTGAAAATCTATTTTTCTTGACGAAATTTGCTCAAAAATGTTCAAAAACTTTTTATGTGATATGTACATGAAATTTAAGGAAATTCACTTCTGATCAACTTTTGTTCTTACGATGCATGTTTATTTTTGCGCGTTTTCAAAGCAATGGCCAAAACCCACATTTCAGGAGTGCCACCTTAAAACTAGAATGGCACGATGTCCCACTGACATTTTATCCCGCTGTCATAATCATAAACATGACAAGAGTACGGTATCGTGACTCACTGGCTCACTAGCAAGAGCACGTAATTGTGATGTTTTGGCGCACTTTTTCTTTCTTTGTGACAAAAAATTCGACCAAATGAAATTTAAAAGTCGGAGTTAGGACTTTTGATCCAAAAACCCTAAATCCAACTTTCAAAACTAGTTAAAAGTTGGTTTTAAACTTATGTAATATTTGTTAAAATTCGAGTTTAAACTTCATTTTTCAATAAAATTTTGGTTGGCACGATGTCCGCAGAGTTCAAAAAATAATTTTCGAACTTTCTAAAACCAACATTTGACTTTTGAAACAAATTAAAAAGTAGGAAGTTGGATTTAGGATTTTAAGCCAAATTCCTATATCCTACTTTGAAATATGAGTTGAAAGTGGAATGGCACGATGTCCCACTGACACATCGTGCCATTTTTGTTTCAACTCAAATTTCAGAATAGAATGTAGGAATTTGGCTAAAAATCCTAATTCCAACTTCCTACTTTCTACTTTTGTCTCAATGTTAAAAGTTGATTTTAGAAAGTACGAAAAATATTTTTTGAACTCTGCGGACATCGTGCCAACCTAATTTTTATTGAAAACTGAAGTTTAAAATCAAATTTAAACAAATATTATGTCTGAAACCAACTTCTAACTGCTTTTGAAAGTTGGTTTTAGGGTTTTATGTTCAAAAGTCCAAAATCCTACTTTTGACTTTCAGTTGGCGAAAATTTTTACAACACAAAAGGAAAAAGTGAGTCACAATGATATGATTGCATGCTCTTGTTAGCCAGTAAGTTATGGTAACGTACTCTTGTCGTGGGGGGCAAATATTTATGATAGCGGAATATAAAAAAATAATGGTTTGAATGAATTTCAAAGTTGGATTTAAGATTTTAGGACTTTGGGCTCAAAAATCTTAAATCCTACTTTCAACTTTTTTAAGGGGGCGCTCCGGGAATCAAGGATTTGGGCCGTATTTTATAAAAACAGCCAAAATGACCTATCATTCTTGAAGGAAAGTTGCCCAAAATACTATTTCTGATGTTTTGACGTGCATATCTCCATAGCAAAAAATTTGGAAAAAAATGGACAATTTACTGATTTTATTCAACTTTTACACAAATTCAGCAAGTAAGCCAGTGCATAAACGCTTTTTGAGGTTTTTCAAACAGACGATACGTAGATTTTATTAGTCGTAATGAAAAATTAAAACAATTTTATTGCGTTCTGTGCAAAAACAATCGCACAAGAAACCATTTTCAGAAGCAGCAGACTGAAATATAGGCTGTGTGAATACAAAACCAATTTTTCGGCATTTGATTATAAAATGCTGGTACGATATTTTTTTACAAAAATTTGCACAATTATAGCCTTAGGATCTGCGCAGTTGAACAATTTTTTAGTTTTTTAAAATAAAGCTTAGAAAATTTTTTATATGAATTTTATTGCTCAGAGTTCGACTTCGAAAACACATAATGACATTTTTTATCCAAACCTGACATAAATGTTAAAAACGAAAATAATGTTCAACTAGAGAATCACATAAGCTACATTTTGGTATATAAAGTGTGACTATTCGTAAAGTATAAGCAGAGATATCGTTTGCCGAAAATCCACTCACGTTTGGTGCTCTGGGAGTCACGTGACATGATCACATGATTTGAAATTTTGCCTCCAGTGTTCTTTTGTGCCATAGTACAATTATGTATAGTAAAGTTTGACATTTGCCAATTTTTTTGCTAGTTTTCGATGTAACCCCCGATTCCCGGAGCGCCCCCTTAAAAGTTCAGTTTTTAAATTTTTGTTCAAAATGCAATAAATTTAGGTTTGTGCGGACATCGTGCCAACCTAAGTCCTACTAAAATTTAAGTTGACATAATAATTTAAAAGGATTTGCCTCAATTTATTTTTTGTGTCTGTCACGTGACTAGCAAAAACCCTATTCATAGGGCACACATAACTCAATTCAAACTCTATCAATTTGGACACTTTATAGCTCGTTTGAAAGCTTTTCAAACGTCTGGGATGTAAATTTTTTGTTTTGTGAATTTCGTTTTAAATTTTTATTTATAACTATTTTTAACTTTTCATGCAACTTTAACAACATTCGCTTCAAATTCCATTTATTAAAAAAATAAAATTTAGTCAGTTTCTTTGATTATCCTTATATATAGGCCCGAATTCACATACTAAGAGTTATTCACATACTAACGCTAAGCGTTTGCTAAGTGTCAGCGCTTAAGGTGGCGCTCCTGAAATGTGACTTTTCAAAAAACGGCTGTTTGGGGCCAATTTTAGATACACAATAGCAAGCTGGTGTAAAAGTATGCCTGAATACAAAAAATGAAGTTGATTGATACAAATTAGCATTCACTGTAGACCAAACGTGAGTGGAATTTTGGCTTGCGATTTCTCTTCGCAAGTAAGTAGCTGTTGCACAATCAATAGCTCATTTTGCTCGCCTCAACGTGATCGAGCGGTCGCAAAAAGTCATTTATGATGAATATGATTGATATATCGAAAAACACTAAAATCGCGATTTTTGAAAAAAATAAATTTGACTAAATTTTTTAGATACTATCGATTTGCCAAAAATCAAATTTTGCGACCGCTCGAAGATGACAAGGTGCATTTATGTGCCAAATTTTAACTTTTTTCGTTGAGCCAATTTTTTAAAATCGCAAGCCGAAAATTTGCGTTTGTATTCACACGCACTATATTTCTGTCTCATGCAGAAAGTATTGCGTTAGTTCACAAAAAAATTATACCACACTCAATAAAACACCAAAAATTTTTAATTACGTTTCAGTAAAACACTACGGCTAGTGTTTTTCAGCCTTTCAAATTCATTACATACGTGTAAATGCACTGGCTTGTGAAGGCATTTCCGTGAAAATCTATTTTTCTTGACGAAATTTGCTCAAAAATGTTCAAAAAAATTTTTATGTGATATGTACATCAAATTGAAGGAAATTCACTTCTGATCAACTTTTTTTCTTACGATGCATGTTTATTTTTGCGCGTTTTCAAAATAATGGCCAAAACCCACATTTCAGGAGTGCCACCTTAATTTGTACTAAACTGTTATTTACAAAATAAACGCTTAAAAATTAGTGTTATACTAAACTTAGCGTTTAGCAACTTTTGTGCTTAGTTTTGCCTTTGGCTTGGAGTGCGATCCCTGCTTGATGTGGATCCGGAATTCGTTATTTGTCGGCATATCCATTTGATATTTATAAATCCGATTATAGATTTATTTAAGGGGGTAGTGTCGCGAAAGCAGTCGATTTTGCGCGACTGTAAAACTTGTTCAGTAAAATGTTAGAAATTGTTCATTCTATATTTTAAAAATCTACCAAAAGACAAATTATTTTACCAAGTTTCAGCAAAATTGGTGCAGCATATAGTTTGCAATAATGTCTCAAAGTCGGAAAAATGACGAAAAAAAAACCTATTCACATTCCATTTTTTAGTCACATTTATCAATTTTTCTGTTTAGTTTTTTTACACAGACTAATAGCACATATGTTGTAGTTTATGCACACAAAATTTAGTGCAGATTACTGTAGCGGCTGTGGAGTAATACTAGTTTGAACTGTGAAGGTGTACTTAAACTGTAAAATAGTAACAGCAATAATAATAAATTGTGGAAAATCTAGACGCTTATTTTCAAATCAGAAGAAAAACGAACCTTCAATTTTCTTTTTTCTTATTTGTCGCAAAAAATTGTGCGTCCACACATGATGTGTACTTCACAAGCTGGCCAATCTGATATCTGGCTTGATTTTTCGAACTTTTATGTCCCTATTGGCCCGTATTCACATACTAAGAGTTATTCACATACTAACGCTAAGCGTTTGCTAAGTGTTAGCGCTTAATTTGTACTAAACTGTTATTCACAAAATAAACGCTTAAAAATTAGTGTTATACTAAACTTAGCATTTAGCAACTTTTTTTGCTTAGTTTTGGCTTTGGCTTGAAGTGCGCTTCCTGCTTGATGTGGATCCGGAATTCGTTATTTATCGGCATTTCCATTTGGTATTTATATATCCGATTATAGATTTATTTAAATTACTATTCCTTATTAATAATGTATATTTTTCTCGAACTATACATTTGTAAAAAATGTTTTCAGCAGGTGGATTCCTGAAAAATGCAAAATCAGCTCTGCATGTTTCAGGGGGCATATCATGAAAAATATAAATTTTCAAATAGAAGTTCTTGAAGAAAAATTACTTCGATTAAGATGCTCTACTCAAAAATGTAAAAAAACGAATTTGGACAACAAAGTGCATTTTTTATTTTTGGAGATTAAACGAGCAAAATGGATCGAATTGGTCGGAAAATGTTACTAATATATCCTAATTGCATGCCCTTCCTTCCCATGGCGGCCAAGAACCTCCCCTACTCTCCCCACCCCTACCCCACACCATCCACTAACTAAGCGCTTAGCGCTTAGGGAGCTCCCGAGGTCCCTAAACTTAAGCGCTTAATTCTAAGCCAAACACTAAATTTTAAGTATGTGAATACAAAATTGAAACACTAAGTTAAGCGTTAGTGTTTGCTAAGCGCTTAAATAAACACTAAGTATGTGAATAACACTTAGCGCTTATAAGCGCTAACACTAAGTGCAAACACTAAGTTTAAGCGTTACACTTAGTATGTGAATACGGGCCAGTGTGATGTCTGGCAGTAATTATTTGATACCATACAGCGTTGGACTAGCTGCTCATTGCATGTACTACTTCAAAACAAAAAGTTCTATTTTCACAGCCTATGAGCAAAACTGCTTTCGCGACACTACCCCCTTAATCGTGTCAAAATGGTGTCAGATTATTGTTTTCAATTTTTTAGAATCAAAACAAAGGCTCTTTGACCTGGTTCCTGCCGCAAAATTGGCCAAATTCGCCAGAAACGTCCAATTTTTGACAAAATTCAAACGTGGCCTTGATTTAGGCTTGGGCTTAGGCTTAGGCTTAGGGCTTAAGGCCGATTCACACGGTGCGTTTTTGCCGCTGCGATTTTGACGCAAAACGCAAGCCGCAGGGTGTCGCAAGCGAAACGCACCGTCTGAACAAGCTTTGCGGCCTTAGTGCGTCTCGCAGGTCAGTTTGCTGCGTCTTTACTGTTTCAAAAAAAATGACAAATTAGTCCGCGAAATTTGTTTATGCCAACACGTCCGCAGCATCAAATCGCAATGAAATCGCAGGTCGAATAGCAGTCTGGCGTTTAAAACGCTGCGGCAAAATCAAGACGCAGGCATTCCGCACTGAAAACGCTGCGTCTGTTCAGACATTCAGTCTGCGTTTTGCGTGCGGCAAGCTGCGTTTTGCCGCAGCGACAAAAACGCTGCGGCAAAATCGCAGTAAAATTGCAGCGTGTGAATCGGCCTTTAGGCTTAGTATGGGGCTTAGGCTTAGGCTTAGTATCAGGCTTAGGCTTAGGCTTAGGTTCAGGCTTAGGCTTAGGCTCAGGCTTAGGCAATAAAAAATCTAAATTTTCAGAAAAAATCCTGCCAGCTTAGCCTAGAGAATCCTGCCAACTAAGCCTAGACGATGCCTTAAAACATCATAACGCACTCAAAACTATCCAAAAACAAAGACTACAGCCATTTTGGCTTCAAACTTTGGCCTACGTTCACTTCCAAAAACACTGAAAATGCAATTTTCAAAGGGTCATAGCTCAGAAAATCTAAATTTGTGGATAGGGGTTCTATTACAAAAAATGCTTCCCTCAAGGTGCTCTACTCCAAAAAATAGGTCCACTATTTCCCCCCCCAACTGCACTTGATCCTTTTTTTACGACCAGTGTTGCTTAGAATTGCTTTTTCAATGCAAATTTTATTTCAAAATTCTAAAAAAGCTTCAGCTTCTGGGGGCTGCCGCCCCCAGACCCCTACAACCACTATGATTTCACACCAAGTGTTGCTCAGAATTGCTTTTTCAATGCAAATTTCATTTCAAAATTCTAAAAAAGCCTTAGCTTGTGGGGGCTGCCGCCCCCAGACCCCTGCAACCACTATGATTTCACAACAAGTGTTGCTTAGAATTGCTTTTTCAATGCAAATTTCATTTCAAAATTTTAAAAAAGCCTTAGCTTGTGGGGGCTGCCACCCCCAGACCCCTGCAACCACTATGATTTCACAACAAGTGTTGCTTAGAATTGCTTTTTCAATGCAAATTTTATTTCAAAATTCTAAAAAAGCCTTAGCTTCTGGGGGCTGCCGCCCCCAGACCCCTGCAACCACTATGATTTCACAACAAGTGTTGCTTAGAATTGCTTTTTCAATGCAAATTTATATATTTCAAAATTCTAAAAAAGCTTCAGCTTCTGGGGGCTGCCGCGGACTGCGTGTGCGTTTTCAGCCCCCCCCCCCGGTCGTCGACCATCAGTTCAGCCCCCCGCCCCTTCGCGTAATCCTGGGTACGCTACTGAAGCCAGGGTTTTAACACCTATAATTTCACTCTAGAGTTTTGTTAGAAGGGGCGACAGCTATTTTGGGGGCTGGAGATCAGATGCGATTGGGGGCTTGGCTGAGGCTGACAATGGGGGTTCTATATAGTTATTAAAAGATTAAAAGGGAAATCGATTGATGGGAAAAAATAATTCCTCCCCCCTGAATTTTGACCGCAATTTGAGTGCATTTTGATTTTAAAAAAATCGACAAATGATTTCCATCCCACAAATTTTGTTCTGGTGATAACTGCGCATGCTCAGGTAAAACACAAATGCTAACTGTTATTTGAGTCGGAAACTATCTAAATACTTTTGCAGGAGATGAGAAACGATGTGTTGCCCACTTTCAGCAGCGGAAAAGTCAACACAAAGCCTGAGTCCAAGCTGTTCTGTCTGTCTATTGGCAACCTACCCAAAAGTGTCCAGCTGATCCTTTGTTCTGGCTCAGTCTTTGTCTGTTATGTCACGTATGGATATGTTCAGGTAGAATAATCCAATATATATAGACTTTCGATGTTCGCGACGCGAATGCTCCAGTGTCAAACTATTATATAGATTAGATTGGCACGTATATAAAATTTAGTATACGTATGCGGATATCACTATCTTTTTTATTACAGATTATCAATAATCAATTATCACAATTTTGTACTTGAACCATGCCAAATTTTGTGCGTGGGAGTGCGTGCATCGTGCATGGTGCATGTATATATACATCTCTATTCTCTGGAAATATTACAATATAGTTTTTATTTTGACTTAACGGTTTGTCAAACTGTTGGTACAAGACCCCCTCAAGAACAGCACCAGTATATATTCATAAAAGTGCAAGCTCGGCTTTTTATCCGAGCTTTGCGCAAGCCCAGCTTAAAATCCCGGCTTTTCGTATTCATAAAACAAAGCTCGGCTTTTTCTTATCCAGGCTTTTTGGTATTCATAAAAGCTAGGATAAAAGCCGAGCTTATGGTATTCATAAAAATCAAGCTCGGATTATAATCCCGGCTTCCACGTATTGATTTTTTCATTATGAATAAAAAGCTCGGATGAAAACCGATGAAGATTGTTCATGAACACGTCGGAACCATGAAAGTTGTGGTTTTAAGGTGGCGCTTCTGCGAAATGCAAAATTTTGCAGACCGCAAAATCGAAACATTATTTATGATTTTCTTTTGTTTATTGGTAGAAACTATTAAAAAAGAGACCTGCATCATATTTTGGGCCAACCAGTTTTCGATCAGACTGAAATACAGGCACCTGAATTGAGTATTTTTTGTCAAGCGATAACTAAATTTATTTACCACTAGAAGATTTGAAATTTATGTTGATCTGTAGCTCAGTGTATATTCTAGTGGATCGCATTATTAATTTGTTGTAAATTTGCTTACACAATAAGAAGTTTGAAAAACTTTCAGAAGACATCTGATCAGCATCAGTTTGAAAGGCTCAAGCAAATTTGTACTTTACTTTTATTGAAAAAAACACTCGCGATCCACTAGAACAGACATCAATCTTCATATCAGTTATAAACTTGCGGCACATAAGTTTTTGTTCACTTTGCTATCCTCTGACAAACTCTTATTAGGCCATTTTTTCATGCTGCTCAGTATAATTTTTACATAGCTATGCGTTGGCTTCAAGTGCGTTTTAAATTTTTGTCACGTCAAAGTGATAAATCTAAATCGTTCTTTTTGAGGACATTTTGACAAAGAACATTTTGAAAGTTCAGCTGGTAAATGCGTAGATGTGTATCAGAATTTTGTAGAGTTTATATAAAATTTCTGGTGTTATGTACTATGTAGGACATTCTAGAGCTAGAGGGTTTTTCTAGTAATTTTCGAAACTATAGTTTTTGAATGTTTCTAGATGTTTTTCTCGAGTTTTTACAAAAAATTTTTATAGGTTTTTTAGAATTTCTCTAGTATTTTATGGAGTTTTTAAGATCTTCTAGTATTTTATGCAGTTTTTAGGATTCCATTACGGTTTTTATTCAGTTTTTGCTGGATTCCTTGAGGATGTAGTTTTCAAACAATTTTGTGGAATATTTCGAAAATTTCGTCGTTTGTCTAGGGTTTTTTCAGAATTTCTATGGCGCTTTTGTGCAGTTTTTTTTCAGATATTTCCAAGGTTTTCTAAGTTTCGTATATCTAATAAGGTTTTCATAGAGCTTTTTGGGAGTTATATACATACTTTTGGTTTTGAATGTAACCATGTTTTTTAGGATTTTCAGATGACTATTTAATTGTTAATTTGCTTGCTTTTGTGCGTTCTTTGCTGTTGCCGAGCTGTGGCTGCTTTTTTAAGTCAGCCATAGCAGCTGCAACAGCACAGTCCGGCACTATCATCATATATTCATTGGATTTAATTAATTTTACAATTATATAGTATTTAGGGTATTTTTATTTATTTTATTTATTTAGGGTCCGTCAAAATTTAGGGTATTTTTTATCGATTTTGCGGGCAGGGTCCCCAAACTTTGGCCGGCAAGGACACCACGAAATGTTGACCCCGTTCCCTGTTACATGTATATATGACCATACATGGGCGTGGGGGGGGGTTTGAAGGGGGTTTTAACCCCCCCCCCCCGGAAGGTACTCCACCCCCCCAGACAGGTGCTTCACCCCCCTCTGAATGTTTTTGAAATTAGCTCAAAAATGGGTAGCTTACGAAGCAAAAGCGGCCGGAAAAGTTGCTCCGCACCCCACCCCCCGATGGCTCACCTCCCACCCCCCCCCCCAGATTTCCCTAGCTGCCTACGTGTGTATATGACTGGAAAAGTTTGCTGTCGTAGTACGATACTCATTACTTACAATGTATATCAATTAAATTTAAATCCGAAATGTGATTCAGAAATGGGCCGGAAAAAATTGGAGATTTTTCAATTTTTAGGCCAAATTTGGTCAACTGGAGACGTATCAGAAATTTTTTCAGGTCTGACGTTTACAAACGCAAGATACTAAACCTCAAAGTTGCAGGGCTCTGGTGCTGGAAAAAAATTTTTCCCAGATTTCCCTAGCTGCCTACGTGTGTATATGACTGGAAAAGTTTGCTGTCGTAGTACGATACTCATTACTTACAATGTATATCAATTAAATTTAAATCCGAAATGTGATTCAGAAATGGGCCGGAAAAAATTGGAGATTTTTCCAATTTTTAGACCGAGTTTGGTCAACTGGAGACGTATCAGAAATTTTTTCCGACAGAAAAATTAAAACAAAAGATGGTAACGACACATCAGACAGTGTGTTGCACAAGTAAATGTAGCATAATGTACTCGTGTATACATGCATAGGCTTTGACGAAAGATACTAGCAAAGAATAATAAGCTACAGAGTCGCAGGGGTCTGAGGGCGGCAGCCTCCAGAAAAAAATGGGGGAAATGTTTTATTTTTAGAC
>JASANF010010006.1:0-25737 GCA_030248245.1 Trissonchulus sp. WLG1_4
ATGTAACACTTGGTTAAGATTCGTATTGCTCAGAAGCTTGCAGGCTTAGTCTAGCCTTTTTTATTTAGCCTGATTTGCAGAAGTTTCTATTTTTGTCGACAGTATTATAAATTGAAAAAATGATTTTGTTGCTAAAATTTTGTCTTATCTGTTTTCTGGGATCAACGGCGTCCGGTAAGCTTTTAAGTATGCTCATGATTTTTCTAAAAATGAAAATTACAAAATCATTAAATACCGAAAGGTTAATTTCTGAAAGGTGCATCACAGAAGGTGTGTTTCTGAAAGTGAATGCAGAAGCGTGACCGCAGGATTATTATTGTCCGTACTCACTTTGTATTAACATAAGAGTTAGTGTTTGGAAAAAGCCTACTGAATAAGAAAACGCATAACAGAACGGAATAAAATGTAGCTTCAAATAGGTACCTATGTATGTAAGGCTACTTATGCAGCGCTTACTAATGGCCCAAGCAAGAACGGTAGCGTGTCAACTCAAGGGGAAGTCGCTTATCCCTATCCCTTGCCTCGCCAGTCGCCCCCTGCCGCCGGCAGGGCTTCCAGATGCGGATCTTTCCGTACGGGCCGTCCCGGACGCCGACAAACTAAGGGGTTTACCTACTCTACTGCTTGGCGCACACGGAACACAGAATGGCCGGGCTTCTAGGCCAAAACAGCCCCAAAACGAACTCTAAATTTAATATAATTTAATATCGAAAACAGGATGAATGACAATCGGCCAGTTAGGCATAAAGACCGTTGAAAAAAACAGTAACAAGCAGTAGACAGTATTAAAAGGCACGGCACAGGGGCGAAAACCAACAACAACTGAGGCCGTGCGCATGGCGATACCGTAAGACATGCCAGACAATTTTTGTCATCACGCAAAGAACGTCGAATTCCGACGTACATAATGTTAATTCATTTAATAAATTAGACAAGCACTTCTGTTGACGAGAGTAGTGTATTTACACATGACGACAATAAGTATTACCTATTTCACTTATCGGTAAAATTCAGCGGAGCATCATCAGACTTTTTCGTCAATAGGTCTTCGAATTTGGATAAAGATGTACGGAGAGTTTCATGTATATTTGATTCTTAATGTATCGCGAGACTTCGGAAATTGGGCAGTACTAACATACCTAATTCGGTTCGACGATTACGTTTACGTGTATATAAGTACATACTTTGCCGAGATTTAGCCTGCCAGCCACGTACATACCTACTAGCCAGTACGAAAGTGCTAATTCTTACGCAGAATGTATATATATAATTAAGTAAAAATGCGTTTCAAAAAAATTGTACTAAAAAGCCTAGATATAATACTACGCTTTTACCGTTTATTAAGCATCAATTGCATGACCACAAAATTTACATAAGAAATTAAAGCTTATAACATTAGAAATAAGCTGGAAATAGAGACTAAAATTACATACGTATTAAAATGCCAATTTCATGAAACGCAACAGCCATTGATAAAACTGATAAAAGTATCACGAAAGCTACTGCACTGTAAAATAAACAAAAAAATACACATGCACAAACATACGAATTAACGTTTAGTTTTTCTACAAATTTATTTTAAGGACTTTGTTTAGTCTCACAAAAAATTTAAAAAACCAACAACAAAACACCCCCAAAAAACACACACACCACAAAACAAAACAAAAAAAACAGACATCCATTGTTTTCCAATTTTTAACCGTCCGTATATAGGTGCTCAGATATGTACGAATATAAGTATTATATTATATATATAAATATATATATATATATATATATATATATATATATTATATATATATATTATATATATATACTTGTAAATTTATTGTTTATAAATTGATAATTAGTAATTGATTAGTTTATTTCTTACAGCTTAGCCTGTATTGCTTCGACTTATTATATACAATCCAACCGAAAAAATGTACAATCCGACTAAAAAAATGTATGTATTGTATTACATATTTTTGTATTTCACTGTTTACTGTTGGTATGTATGTACTTTGACCTCGTTTTCACATTTTGCACTCTGATATGTGGAATTTTGAGATTTTGAACTCTGTTCTTTACACTTCAAAAACTAACTGCATTAAGTTAAACTAATAAATGTACTGAATATTAATAGAACTATTTTTCAAGGTTTTTATATATAACTAACTTTAAATTTTGCCTTGTCACGAGAACGACTTTGAAAACAATTTTAAAAAAATTTGTAGAAAAACTAAACGTTAATTTGTATGTTTGTGCATGTGTATTTTTTGTTTATTTTACAGTGCAGTAGCTTTCGTGATACTTTTATCAGTTTTATCAATGGCTGTTGCGTTTCATGAAATTGGCATTTTAATACGTATGTAATTTTAGTCTCTATTTCCAGCTTATTTCTAATGTTATAAGCTTTAATTTCTTATGTAAATTTTGTGGTCATGCAATTGATGCTTAATAAACGGTAAAAGCGTAGTATTATATCTAGGCTTTTTGTACAATTTTTTTGAAACGCATTTTTACTTAATTATATATATACATTCTGCGTAAGAATTAGCACTTTCGTACTGGCTAGTCATTTTAGTGTTGTGTTTTGTTTTTTGTCGTTATGCTTTTATTTGATGCTGAATTTTGTAGCTTGGCTTTTCTTGCATTCAGATATTGACCAGTTTGTAACAAAGAAATGTATAAACAGGCCAAAAAACATCTGTTTTTTAACATTTAACATCCGAATGTTAAATGGTCAATTTCTTTAACATCCGAATTTTAAGTATCTTATGATCCTATGTTTCTGAAATAATAGCTGAATTTTTTGCTTTTTTTATTTTTAATTTTTTATTTGTTTTGTGTAATGACTGTGAATGCTTTTGTGCTTACCTGTATTTATTATATTATGATAGCTCTATGCGTACAATAAATTTATGTAGTTGCTTGTTTTACTGATGAAAAATTCAGTTTTTTCAGTCGGTAAGTAAAGTGTTACGCCTGTGTCACCTGATGTGGGAAACGGGAATTTCTGACGTGTGCACCCGATAGATCTAACTTATTAGTCTGAGACACGGCTCGACATGACTGCGGATTTTGACCTTTACAGTAATGAGCCAAAATTTCGTGCTCTGGCTTTATTTGTAACTTGAGTTCTGTGGGCCCAAAGTTCACATAGAAATTCAAATTCTAATTCCTCGAAAGCGAAACTACCACCTTAAGCCTTTTTCACGCTGGAAAAATTGAGGACCCTTCCTTTGGGGTGCCCAATAGGCACCCCCCGTGTTTTTCCCTATCGTGTAAAACAGGCTTTAGTTTATCGCACGGCTCCATTGGGTAAATATTAGGGTTGTTTTGATGTGGCTTTTTTCAACTGATTTGATGTGAGGGTTGTAAAATCAGTTTTGATTTGATGCAGACTTCCTGAAAACCAATTGATTTGATTTGATGTGAGAACCTAAATTTTCAATTGATTTGATGTGAAAAAAATTCGCAATCAGATCATTAGCACGGCAGGCCACTGCTAGTGCTAAGCTTGACTCATTGTGTGACCGGCCGATATGCCCTAAATATATACAGTCGCCGACCGGCCGGTCACATTCCACCGATGGACTAAATTAGGCCGGCATGAAACCGTGACAGTCTAAGTTAGGCCGAAATGATACTTTAGATTTGGATAAATTTACTTTTCTAAGTTTCTGCCGGGCCGGCAGAACCCTGACACCATAAAAGCTGACATTCAGACTGGTTCTAACTTGACTACGATTAGTGGTTAGTGGTGGGTGGATTGATGAACCTTTACAAACTTTAGTGTGGCTTTATTTATTTTTAAAATACCTGCAGGTAAAATTAGGCGAACTTTACCCAAGTTAATGTAAACTCGTATTCTCAGTGACTAAAGCCGATGTGATAGCTGAGGCTACCCTCAAGAATCGGGTAAAAACAGTGCTTTAACTTGTTTTGCATCTAAAGATGATGTGTTATGGAAATACATACATATTTGACCTCAACAGCAGACGCTAGCTGTATTTCCGACTTTAACTTTAGCTTTACCCACAGAATTAACTTTACTTAACTTTCCCAGCGGTAAAATTAGTTTACAGGGTAACTTTACCTAGTAATACCTAGTTTACCTGCTAGTAATTTTGAGAATACGGCTAGTGACTACTTGTACTGACCCAATACAGCGCTAGTAATAAATGTCAGACAAACATACGACACGACACTATAGCAATAAAAAGTAACCATTAAATTAAAAAAAATATATAATCAAAATTTGATATATACACGACTAGAAAACGAACGGAAGTCGCGCGTACCTAATTCAAGATTTAACAGCACAAAAAAAAACTAGTTAAGTGGCTACAACAGGTTTCGACCGGTCAGGGGACCCTCGTTTCTGGGCAAAGGATCCTTTATTCTACGCAAAGGACCCTTTCTTCGTGTTAATTCAGGGACCCAAATTAGCTTAGAAACATGAAAATCTCAATTTCAAAAATTTTACCCTTGAGTCCCACTAGGGGGGTGCTTATGGGGTTCGTATCGAAGTCCACGACAGTCCTAGGCAAAAATAGAGCCCCGGTTTGTGTTCAAGGACCCAAATAGTCCCCAGGGAAGGGACAAGTTTTTTGTCTAAATCTCTGACAAAAAATTTTCAAGTTCACAAGGGTTCCCACTTCCTGTTTTCTAAAAACCGCTGTTTTTGTGACCCGGCCCCCGTGGGGTGAAGGGGCCATCACTGTGGGGGGCACAATGACTCAAGAGGGGAAACCTTCTGCCAAAGGTTGGTTCATATCCATAAAGTATTACCTTAAAAAACGCTTACAAACAAACCACCCCATGGAAACTATTAACATTTTGCTTTTGCTTCGCAATTGGTCGGCAACCCAACAACACCGCATTATACATACGTAACTGAGGTCTATCTAACAAGACAACATGTATATGGGTGTGCGTGTGAAAGCGTGTGCCTACTCTCTGGAGGGTTTATTCCGATGTGCAACCTATTCCGATGTGCAACCTATTCCGATGTGCAACCTTTCCATTCCGATGTGCAACTTTTGCATTCCGATGTGCAACCTCACAATTCCGATGTGCAACCTTTACGCACTTTTGAGAGTAACATGACGTTTTATTTCGCAAATTAGTCTAACAATGCACACACACACACAGGCACACATACACACATATAAGGAGGACTCACTTAGAGGTCAAATATCTACTGGGTGCATGACAGCCACTGCTTATACGGCAAAACTGTCAGTGTCCGTTTTGAATGGTAGTGGGTCGTGTTTAAAATTTTAAACTGTAGTGATCGGTTTGCCCTTGTTGTCGGCTTTTTTCGAAGGTTTCACTTTCAACCGAACAGGTGTCAAATTAACTCGTCAAAATAGTTCAAAAGTTATGACAAAACTTTGTTGAAACAAACAAAATTTCCTAAATATTGTACTATGAACGTATTATAGAAGTGGCTTTTGGCTGACTTTAAACTAAGGCCAACTGTGCACGTGCTATGGAATAGCCGTTAATGATTGTAAAATGATGTGAACTAATATTATTTAAAGTTTTGTTTAATTGTTTAAAGTTTAAATGTTTTTAAGTTTGAACTATATAATTTGTATTGTATTCAGTATATTTTGCTATTTTGCCAAGTTATCGTTTTTGTATATTTAGCTGTGAAGTGTACAAGTTTCTAAAGCAAAGTTATTGTTCAATTTAAACTTAAGTTTCTATAGCTAAAACATATTTATTACAAATTCCATAATTCATTGCTGACTTTGAAGTAAGTACAGTTAGTAGAAAGCATAGCATAAAGTAAGTTTTGAAGTTAGATACGCATTAAAACTGCTAGGTTGCACATCGGAATTGCGAGGTTGCACATTGGAACCGCAAGGTTGCACATCGGAATCGCAAGGTTGCACTTTGGTACTGAGGTTGCACATCGGAATGCCATTTGGTTGCACATTGGAACCCAATCCTCTCTGGAGCTCACGCTACATCAAAACTGCATCAGAACTGCATCAAAACTAACAATTTCGGACAGTTTTGATTTGATTTGATGTTCAGCAGGTAGAAATCCAATTGATTTGATTTGATGCGAAGGCCGGAAAATTAGTTTTGATTTGGTGCACCACATTTTCAAAAGCAATTGATTTGATTTGATGTGCTGCATCAAAAATCAAAACTGCATCAAAACTAGTTTTGATTTGATGCAGTTTCCACATCAAATCAACCCTAGTAAATATCACAGAAGTGGGTTTGAGAAACCATGGTTTTTCGTGCATTTTAATGTAATTTACTCGCAATTTCATTGCGAAATATATATCGCCTGATTTGCTATAATTTCAGTAGATTTTCTTGAACCATGTTTTAGCTCAGCTGAAATTTCAGCAGAACGGAGACTTGCTCTGCTGAAGGTTACATATACATATTAACTGAGCTAAAACTATGATGTAAGAAAGTCTACGCATCAGTCATATTTCGTAATGAAATCATGCAAAACGTACTTTTATTTAGTAAACCCACTTTTGTGAAATGACCCTAATTGTCTTTCAAAGCAGTTGGCCAAATCTGGGAGAAATTAGATCACAATTGCTATCTGTGGATAGTAAAATGAACCAACTTTTCGTTTTAGCACTGTTTAGAGAAAATGATTTACAGAGCAAAGTGTCATCTTACATTGTGTTGTTTGTTTACGCAGTAAACTTTAACACTAGTTAAACTTTACGCAGAAGCTTGCAGGCTTAGTCTAGCCTTTTTTATTTAGCCTGATTTGCAGAAGTTTCTATTTTTGTCGACAGTATTATAAATTGAAAAAATGATTTTGTTGCTAAAATTTTGTCTTATCTGTTTTCTGGGATCAACGGCGTCCGGTAAGCTTTTAAGGTGTCTCAGTGATTTTTCTAAAAATGAAAATTACAAAATCATTAAATACCGAAAGGTTAATTTCTGAAAGGTGCATCACAGAAGGTGTGTTTCTGAAAGTGAATGCAGAAGCGTGACCGCAGGATTATTATACCAGTACTCACTTTGTATTAACATAAGAGTTAGTGTTTGGAAAAAGCCTACTGAATAAGAAAACGCATAACAGAACGGAATAAAATGTAGCTTCAAATAGGTACCTATGTATGTAAGGCTACTTATGCAGCGCTTACTAATGGCCCAAGCAAGAACGGTAGGTGTCGACTCAAGGGGAAGTCGCTTATCCCTATCCCTTTGCCTCGCCAGTCGCCCCCTGCCGCCGGCAGGGCTTCCAGATGCGGGATCTTCCGTACGGGCCGGAGTTGCCGGACACCGACGAGAACTAAGGGGTTTACCTACTCTACTGCTTGGCGCACACGGAACACAGAATGGCCGGGCTTCTAGGCCAAAACAGCCCAAAACGAACTCTAAATTTAATATAATTTAATATCGAAAACAGGATGAATGACAATCGGCCAGTTAGGCATAAAGACCGTTGAAAAAAACAGTAACAAGCAGTAGACAGTATTAAAAGGCACCGCACGGGGCGAAAACCAACAACAGACTGAGGCCGTGCGCATGGCGATACCGTAAGACATGCCAGACAATTTTTTGCATTGCACACAAGAACGTGAATACGTACATAATGTTAATTCATTTATAAATTAGACAAGCACTTCTGTTGACGAGAGTAGTGTATTTACACATGACGACAATAAGTATTACCTATTTTACCGTATCGGTAAAATTGGCGGAGCATGCATCAGACTTTTTCGTCAATAGGTCTTCGAATTTGGGATAAAGATGTTACGGAGAGTTTCATGTATATTTGATTCTTAATGTATCGCGAGACTTCGGAAATTGGGCAGTACTAACATACCTAATTCGGTTCGACGATTACGTTTACGTGTATATAAGTACATACTTTGCCGAGATTTAGCCTGCCAGCCACGTACATACCTACTAGCCTGTCTTTTTGATCGCGTCAAGCAAGAATCACTTTTCGTGGTTTCTGAGTTCACAATACTGCATTTCGTTCGGACGTTATACCTTTTTCTTTACAATACTTCAAACATAGCGCTGTTATTCGTGCTCTCATTTAGGCACCCTGTGCTCTCTCTAGGCACACTGTACGAGGAAAAAGCACAGCGCTTCGCAGACGAGGGTCACGCGTTAAAAAAAGTGCAAAAATGGCCGTGCTGATGAAAATCGCACTCACTAACGTCTACTTAGTAGTACCACGCCTTAGCCTTCAGGCCACAGCTCCGTCGTATAATGCGATTAACATTGGAACTAAAGCTTTTGCCGGAGTATTGTTACGTGAACGAATGTTGTGTAAAACAATGGATATTACTGACTGAGGTATGGATTGTCAACCTGCTATTGTCGCTCATCATGTGGAGTGGAGACACGCACACGCATACACAACAACTTACCACGCACACACACAATACCGGCAGACACACGCATACAACTTTTGCGCACTCAACAAAGCCAGCCGGTCATTTCTGCAAGCTTCAGTGATGCACTGAAACTGAGCATGATTTACATGCATTTTCAGTTTCTGTGCATTAACTGAAATTGTAATTAGATTTAGTGTTACAGTAAAGTGCAATAACCCGACTTAGTATGCACGGCCGCTGAGGCGGCCGCTCAAAAAGTGAGAAAGGTAAGTGTGGAGTTATAAGGGAAGAAGGGGTAGTACTCCCGGTGAAGCCTTACATCTATATCGAACTCAACTGCTGTATTTCCTTTATAAACACTTGGATTAGCAAGTAAGTAATCATTCCGCTGTATATATCGTGAAAACTGAAAAAAGTGATAATACTGAAAAATGTTAGTTTAAAAAAATGACTACAGCAATGTGCTTATATAGTTATATAATTCGGCTAATATTTTTGGGTCGCACAGTGTCGTAATTAAAAATCTTGGTTTTTGCACGTTCTGAATCTAATTTTTTAGTCATTTGCTGCATGAAAGTTTAAAAATGCACGTAAAAATGCACAATGCAAAAGTCCAGTCATTGGCTGGTTTTTGACCCGTCACCACAGACGGAGCCTGCGTCACAGGGGCAGCTTTGTGGCAGGACTGTCACGTCTAGCCACTTGGCCACTGGCTCGCTTCACTCGGATACCTAAGGCATCCTCGTGAGGCAACAGATGCTGTGAAACACAAAGCCGACAGGTTTCACTAGTGTAAGATAGTGCAATTTTCACTCTGATGTAACGGTATGCGGGAAAGGGTTAATGCTAATTGTTTGCTGAAATTTCAGAGCTCAGCAGAAATGAAGCGAAGGAAAAGGTTTTGCGAAGCAATCCTCAAATTGCCCCAGAATTTCCTTTGAACGTGTCAGTTGGATTCGACATTATAAGCCTGGATAGTGTGGTTGGTTAACTAAACATATAAATTTATTGCTATAGGCCAGGATAATGCAAACATAAAAACTTATGAGACGTGTGTGTTTCGATTCATTGCAAAACTAAAGTGAATTGAGCCAACTGACCAAATTCTGTCCTGAATTGGGAATTAGGTTTGCTATTGTACTATTAGTAAATATTGTAATTGATATAGTAAAAGACATTTGAAGTTAATGTTGAAATTAATTAAACTGCAAAAACTATTTGAGCATTCAAAACATTTTAAGTAGGTAGTAGGTATTTTTAATTTAACCATTTAAAACGAAGTAAAATTACATGTGGTGAATTAGGATTTTTATTTCAGGATTTTGAGACAAACACTATTTCGCTGTCAGGTTGGCTCAGTCTGGTAAGCAACGATGAATGGCCAAAAATACAGAAAGACTGTAGGTAGCCTAACGGGTAAGGCGTCGGGTAAGGCGTCTGACTGGGAGTCACAAAGTCATGAGATCGATCCCCATCCGTCGACTACTTTTTCAACATTTACTTTGCTATTTCTAAACCGTATTACAACCAGAAGCAACTTAGAGCATTTTTTGTTGTGGCAAAAGTAGACAATCGATAAGCATAATATCTGAATCTCTCGTGTCGGTTTACTCGTATCATAAGCTTTGCGCGCTTGTGTTCTTGTACTAGGATTTTCACAGAAACATTTGTATAAAAAAATCACTTATTGCACGCCAACCAGTGCTTTAACCCTTACTTATAGGTATCATATGTATGTACCTGTCTTGAAAAAACAGTGCAATAACTAACGTCAATAACTAAGTCCACGCTGCTAGATTCACAGCATGCATCTAGAATATAGTTATTGCACTGCTTTAGGCGTGCATCCTAGTTATTTTGCGCTACGCGCACTCGTTCATGCACTTGGCGCTTCACGTTACAGTGCGTATAAATTACTGAGTGCACGCTACATCGTGATATAACTCACACGTGTCGATGCATATATACTACCGTTATTTTAATACTTAATATTAATATTAAAAGTCGTTATTAAAAGTACTTTTAATAAAAATTATTTTATTAATATATTAATACAAGACTAGTGCGTCTAGTTTAGACTAGTTCGACCAAATCTAGATCCCGAAGTAAGTTATTGTATGACAATAAAAAAATTTTGAATTTTTTTTAAATATTGTTCAAAATTAAATTTCAATGCGATTTGATCGCATATGAGGTGATTATAGGTAGTCACTAAAGGGAAAAATTCCAGGAGCCATAACGTTTGTTAGGGTTATGGTATCGACGTGAAATTTGTTTTATATGCTTGCGCTTGTCAAGAGCTATCAATTGATATGTCGCATGATGACGTAAACGGCGACAAATGGTCAGTATAAAAATAATAGTCATACGTGACGGGCCGTTGCGTCCGTAAACGTCATGTAAGGTATCATCCGAAAGCCCTTTCAATTCTGAGTTGAATGCTGTCTATTTTGTGTTTCTACGTCAAGGTTGACGCAAGTTATAACGATTTCAATTTTTCCGAACTTTTGTTCAATACGTATATGGTGTGAGTAGTCGCGGAGGAATTTTTTCGAACAAAATGTTTTCGAAAAAGAACTTTTGGCCATAACTTTTTTCAGGGACCACGTAAATGATTCCGGTTTTCGTAGTTAGATAGAGCAGAAGAAGGGCTTTTATTTGATACCAAAAAAGCTACACGTTAACGCTGACTTATATACCGAAAAACGCAAAAAAAAATTTTAGAATAAAATAAATTTCAGATTTAGACCCATATTGCCGGCTCCATGGTCACTGATAGAGTAAAAACTGTTTTGTGTAAGGATCACAGCAATATGGCTGACTTCATGGAAGCATTACCTTTGTTAGATCAATGGTAACACGGACGTTAAGTAACATTTTTGAAAAATACTAAGTTTAAGTAAAAATTGTTGACGCCATAACTTCTTTCAGCTAACTGGTAAAAAGTTCTAGTTTTCGGCATCAGTTAGGATATAAGAACAGCTTTGATTTGACACCATAAAAAGTATAGGTTACCGCTGACTTATGTGCCGAAAAACGTATGATTAGTTTTGACAACTCCAACTTTATTGACCTGGAACCAGAGAACCGGGTCACGTCCTGCACAATGTAAACTTGTTTCATGTTCAGAACATCAACGCCAACCCTTCCAGAGCCACCTCACCCTATTATTATAATTATCACAAAAAATAGGATAGTTTTAAAGATGGTAATTTAAAGATGGTAATTAAAGATGGTAATAATTAATATTAAAAAAATGAGCCGCTCTATTTATATTAATATTTAATTAAAAATAAATTAGGGCGGCTATTTATATGAATATTAAAATTGAAAATAAATTGGGTACACTATTTATATTAATATTAATATTAAAAGTTTTTAGCACTATTAATATTAAAAATAGCTGTTATTTTTAATAGTATTTTTAATAGTGCTTGAATCGGCAGTCCCTTAGGCTGTCATTTTGTCAATAACATGCAATCTTACTTGTATGCTCACTGGAAAGTGTGTGTTTTCTATGTTTTAACGACCCTTAGCGTGAAAATTAAATTCATATTTATATTAATATTAAAATTAATATTAAAAAAATTTTAACCTTCTATTTATATTAATATTAAAAATAAAATCAGAAACACTATTTATATTAATATTAATATTAAAAAGGAATTGACTGGCTATTTATATTAATATTAAAATTAAAATAAAATCGCGCTTCTATTAATATTAATATTTATATTAAAAATTTTTTGGGGTCTTCTATTTATATTGATATTAATATTAAAAGTCCAGAGCACTATTAAAATAACGGTAATATATACACGGTTCACACACGTTAAATACCTATTGTTTTATTGGATGATGCGTCTGATTAAATTTTATCTAATTAATTTTTTCATTTTTCGTTTTTATTAATAAATTCGTATCAAAGCATGTTATAAGCGTAAATACGCCATGATTTAGTCTCATTTCCTTTAATGAGCACCACTTGTTTCAATAAATTGATTTCAGACATGGACTAATCCAGATTTGAGCTGGGAAACTTCTGATTCAGAAATCAGCAAAATTCATTTACCAGCCAACGAATTATGGAAACCAGACATCACAGTTTGGAACGAGTACATACATATAAATACTAAGCTCATTATAGCTACGGAAATAATTCATTCTAAAGCCTGACCAAAAAATGCTGCACCCAGAGACGAAAAAAATGATTACATTAATTGATTACACGTGATTACATTAAAAAAATAACTACTTTCAGGCACCAAAAGTGCAGCTAGTAGGTACAAAAATCACCTGGTTTTTCTCAGGGTTCAGTAATTTTCGGTCAGCTGTTAAGTTTATGGATAGGGATTAACAAAACAAGTCTAATTGAGGCAGGAAAAATGTGAATGGATTCGTTTTCATCTTAAATAAATAAAAGACTAGAACCGTCTATTTTTCAGTCAAACTACATACGTAGTAACTGAAGTACCCAACCGAACAAAATGACTTTCTACTAACCCCGCAGTTCAAAGGGGAGTCGGAGTCACCTTATATTGTAACTATGTAATTTGATTCCGAAATCCAGGGACTCTGGTCCTAAAATAAGTGGGATATGTATATATTCCCTCTCAAAACAGGTACAAAAAGGGCTCATTTGCGCTCCGCTATTGGACGCAAGCCCCAAGGCAAAATATATAGTTTATAATTAGTGTCATCTCTTCCTATTATGCACTCTTGATTATATGCAATAGTATACAAGCCAATCAAAACTAATTAATTTCAGCATCAAAACAACGGGAGCGGGGCCAGTTTTCGGTGCTCCGGACTGGAAGACAGGGAATGCCATCGTTCAGAGCGATGGTCATATCATCTATGTGCCCAAAATCCACTTCACCAGCACCTGTGATCTCCAACTGGCGGACAACGGCACGGCATGGTCGCAGCAACGGTGTGTGGTCAAAATGGGCAGTTGGTCACACAATGCACTGGACATTGACCTGGAAACGGCGGGGGATGACTTCACCATGAATCATGACAACGAACACCGCTGTTGGAAAATAGCTAGCGTCAGCGCCAAACGGAATGAAGTTAAATACGCGTGCTGTCCGGAACCCTATGTGGACATCATGTATGAACTTATGCTGGAAAAAACTCAGTTTGCAGGAAGAGAGATCTATTGTCGCGATTGAAGCACAACTGTTTGAGATTTTATTATGAACAACATTTCTTTATTGACTCTTAGGGGCGATTCATACTCACAGCCTATGTCCTTTCAGCAGGCAAAATTACTAAATAATCAAAATAGTCAAAAAATCAAATAGTCTACAAGTCTAGTGCGTCTAGTTTAGACTAGTTCGACCATGTATATATCTAAGTTAAGTCTATTTATGTTACATTAATTGAAAAATGAGCAAAAAAATTGAATTTTTGCCTAAATTCAATTGTTTTGGGATTTAATCACCCATGGTGTGATCTGTACAATACAAGTCAGAAGTAACATCCCTTGAAGTCGCCTTCAACTTCATTGAAGGCGCCTTCAATAAAGTCGAAGGCATATTTGACTTCAACAGATGTGCCTCCAGTTCTGACCTAAGGTGACTTTACTACCTACGGATTGTCAGCTGATGCTAGTCCAAACTTTTCTTTCTTACTGCACAAATTTTAGGACCACAAGAAAGTTTTTTTTTGGGGGGGGGCTCCAGCTAAAGAAGGTAACTTTGTGTGTGATTTTAGATATGTAATAGTCTCAGCACATGACTCTAAATTTATTTACATTGCACTATTGCATTAAACAAACAATAATTTAATACTTGCTTAGACCACGTATAAGTCCCCCCCCCTAGGTCAAAACTAGGGTGTACCAGTGCAAAAGGTAAACTGCAGTGTCTACGTAGCCAGTTGTAGTTGAAAACTTGACTAGGCACCAAAAGTGAAACTCAGCAGAGCGGTCTTGACTAACAGAACCCCTGGTGTTGACATTGTGAGTGTGACTGCAAAAGAGATTGCCAACACCTGCTAATAATGCTATATGCCATTAAATTATTACATACACTGTGTGCCATTATACGGAAAAAAGTGGAAAATAATTACAGCAGTAAGTTTAATTATTAGGTAAGGGTAATTCTTCCGTATACGCACACCCTGCACTGAGTGAGAGTGAGAGAACACCCACTTTAAACTCAGGCTGAAAATTTAGTTTAAACTAAATTTGTGTCTAGCCCAAAATGCATCATATTCCGTATTACGCACAACCCTTGTTTCCACTTAGTTTAAACCGTTTCGACCCTGCCAGCGGTATCAACAGGTGGCTTTGGCTACCGCTACAGTTTTTTTATTTTTTAATACAATTTTACTGAAATAAAAGTAAAACATATATATATATATATATATATATATATATATATATATATATATATATATATATATATATATATATATATATATATATATATATATATATATATATATATATATATATATATATATATATATATATATATATATATATATATATATATATATATATATATATATATATATATATATATGTATATATACATTTCATAGATGTAACAATGACCCCGTTATTTCTATGAAATGTATATATGTTTTACTTTTATTTCAGTAAAATTGTATTAAAAAATGGTAGCCAAAGCCGCCTGTTAATACCGCTGGCAGGGTCGAAACGGTTTAAACCAAGTGGAAACAAGGGGTATGCGTAATACGGAATATGATGCATTTTGGGCTAGACACAAATTTAGTTTAAACTAAATTTTCAGCCTGAGTTTAAAGTGGGTGTTCCTATACGGAAGATGATGCATACTCACCCACTCTCACTCAGGGCAGAGTGTGCGTATACGGAAGAATTACCTTAGGTAAGTATGTATGTACTACATATTACTAACAACATTAAAACAAGTTTGTTGGGGTAATAAAATTTGTATAGTTACACTTAGTATTTGTACATCTTTTTTAGTTAAATGCTAAAATTTATAATAATTACCTACGTTTATTATTGCTACTCGCTTATAGGCTAATATATGTAATCCGGTGTTGACCGTTGACAATAACATTAAGGGGTCTTAGGTCTTGCACGCTCTGCAGTAGTTCACATTAGAGTTCAAGATGAGTTTTATACGTACACATTGCATTTTACCTTTTGAACTGGTACTCCTTTATATTGACCAACGGGGTTCATTACTGGGGTGAGCAAGTGTTACACATGATTGTGTCATTTAATACTGTTGTGCAACGCTAAGTAAATTCAGATTCATTTGCTGAAATTACATATTTAAAAGCAGACGTTAGACGTTAAAGTTACTTTTTTAGCTGAACCCCCCCATGAAAACTTTCTTGTAGACCTCGAATTTGTGCAAAAAGAATGAAAAGTTTGGACTGGCATCAGCTGACAAGCCGTACGTAATAAAGTCAGAAGAGGTCAGAACTGGAAGCACATCTGTTGAAGTCAAGTTTGCCTTCGACTTCATTGAAGGCGCCTTCAATGAAGTTGAAGGCGACTTCAAGGGATGTTACTTCTGACTTGTACTGTAGTACAATCAGCTCCTTTTATGAAATTTTTCAGGGGCCATAACTTTTCATACGGAAGTGGGAGAATAACAATTTTAACATCATTTGAGAGGAAATTGTTAGAGCTTTCAAATGATGGGTGACGTGGCCTTTAACTTGACGTTAAGCTTGCGTCATAATTTAGAGTTGGAATTTTAAACGTTTAAACGTGAGTAGTATACGTCAAGTAAGTTATCATTCAAAAGCGCCTACTGTTCTGAGTTGAAAGGCGTCAATTTTATGTTTTTACGTTAACGTTGAATTAAGTTATGGCGGTCTTAATATTTGAGAATTAAATGACACTATAGTATCATCTTACATTCGTCGTAGTAGATGATGTTCGAGCCCGAAAATGTCAGTATGAAAATTTTTTATTTTTTTCAAACCGGTTTAGCTGTTAAACGGTTTCCTTTACGAACTGACTTTGAATACAAACATTTTTGGCCACGCTGTCGGCTATATGATAGCGTAAAATTGACGTTTCTGCGTTGAGCCGATCCTGAGTTATTATTGTAATTATTTTTTAGCAAGAAAGTTTATATAGTATAGTAAGGTGAATATAGTATAGTAAGGTAATAAGGTAACTATAAGATCAAATTGATGATATGATGAAGCATGATAATCAGTCATGATAATTTCGTAATTTTGCCGGCTGAACGGACGGACATACAGCTGTAAGCATGAATCGGCCCTTAGACCCAAGTCATAGGGATCGTGACTCGTGAGTACAATTAAATTATTGTATGTAAAAGGTATTGATTCATACCTACCTACTTGTACAAAAACGCTTACACACGTCATAAGCACTGTTTGGTGACGAGAAGTTGACTAGAGCTTCAAAACTAAAATGCGCACATTCCGAGTTACAAAAATTTATACAAAATTTTTCAAGTTTTCTTCAGTTTTTATTCAGAATGGTTGACTGGATTTACATAATTTCAACCTATGAATATTTGGCCATCTTTTACAAATACTGAGTGAAACACAACTATTGTACTTCTTGACAAGCATAAATTAGATTACTCGTACGGACAGTGACGATCATAAACAATAAAAGCACGTTTTGATTTGATGACGTATGTTGGGAACCAAACACATGCTTTTTTATTTGAAAAATTATAATTAAAAATATAAAAAGTATGAGTATATATCTTAGCTAAATATAGGGAAATATATTATGTATATTTAGTAAAATATATAATATGCAAGCCGCACATATAGGTTTCCCGTCAGTCGTGTACTCAAATCTGTTTAGCGTGGATCATTACTCCGATTCCTATAAGAATTTGGTCTAGTTCGCTGACCGGGTCGCGTACCCGCATGACGCGCAATGAGAAAATTGACGCAAGCTACGCGCACATTTTCAAAGTGTACGTGCCTGGCGCGCAATAGGAAAATGTACGTCGTGAGCTACGCGCACGTTTTTAAATTGTACGTGTATGTTGCGCAGTGTTGTTTTCACCCCGTATTATGCACAGGAAGCATACTGAATCATGAAACTGCCACTAACTACAAAACTATATACCGATAAGCTGCCACTAACTAGAGTTCCTTCGCGGGCCGGTGGCGGGCCGCGGGCCGCGGGCCGGGCCCGGGCCGGGCCGGCCCGGCCCGGTTTTTTGAGGGGTCGGCCCGGCCCGGCCCGCCAAAATTTTCGGCCCGCGGCCCACCACCGGCCCGGCGGGCCGGTGATGGGCCGGGCCGCGGGCCGGGCCGGGCCGGTGGCGAGCCGCGGGCCCGGGCCGACCAGTAATAATTTTGGAAATTTCACGAAATTGCACAAAAAACTGTCAAAAAGGCTAAAAATTGTATAAATAGTCTAACACTATTTAACAAAATGGCTTTTCCCTGAGCCTACCTATGTACTTTTGAATTGAATTTTCGAGAAATTTCAAAATTTGCAATGTTGACACATGTATGACCACACATGTAGTTGAGTGGGAATGGGGGGAAGACCCATCTCCAAAATTTGGTGCCAGAGGAGAGAGGGGGGTTCCACCAAGGGTAAAACAGGGGAGAAGGTTCCGTCGTGAGCAAAACTTCCACCCAAAATTAAAATAAATCGGCATTTGTTATTGGCACTTGAATAAAAAGTAAAATTTCCCCAGTTTTCTCAGTTTTGCAACAAGGGCGGTAAATAAATAGATACTATGCCGCATTGTCATATGAGTGTTTATGTGTTCGAATTAGCTTATAGTCGTGTTTTTCGAAAGTTTTGACTTTTTTGAAAAAATTTGGCATTTTTTAAACTTGGCCCTGCCAGAGGCCCGGCCCACCACCGGCCCGGCCCGGCCCGCGGCCCGGCCCACCACCGGCCCGGCCGGGCCGGTGGTGGGCTGCGGGCTGCGGGCCGGGCCCGCGAGCACAGAGGTCGGCCCGGCCCGGGCCCGGCCCGCAAAAATTCCTTAAGGAAGGAACTCTACCACGAACTACGTAACTGCCAATTTAAGCTATGCGACTAACTTTAACAGACAAGTTGAATTAATCAGCATATATGACAAAACAACAAGTTTAAGCGACTAGTACCAAGAAACCAACAAGTTTCAACAACTAGTACTGAACAACATAAATGAACTTTTACATCTCAAAAAACCGTAACTTAAGCAGACAAGTTTAATCAACTAGTAACAAACAGCAATTTTAAGCGACAAGTACCAAAAAGCAAGTAACTTATAACTCAGTAACTAAAGGCATGTTCGCCAAAAGATTAGCAGAATAATAAAGTTAATAGATTAATAAAGTTGTTATCCAAGATCAGCATCAGTATTTAAAGGGAAATTAACACAAACACCAATAGGCCAGCGTAGCTCAGTTGGTAGAGCGTTATGCTAGGAATCCAGCAATGGGTGGTTCAAATCCCCCCTGGCCATTTTTCTGCAACAGTTTCATCCATATTCAAAAATAGCGCATATAGCACCTTCGATAGCGCTTATAGCGCAAATAGCGCATAGAAAAAGCGCTATAGCACAAAAAGTGCTATTTCGATTTCGGTTACACGCGTTCGTTACCTTTTTTACGCGGCCCCTTCAGTGACCGTGTATATACTATATTCAGAATCTCAGGTTTTTATATTAAATCAGGTAGGTCAAATTTCCAGCGTTAAATAAGTGTAGGTAGGTCGATCTTGTGCTTTAGTTTCGGAAGGATCACAGACGATGTTCTAAAACTATTGAAGAAAGACAAAGTTTACGGCCTGAGTGTAATCGAACCACTAACAGTTCGTTTCCCAGTCCGTTGCTCTACCACTTGAGCTAATCGGACGGACAGTTACAAAATCGCCGACGACTATCCAACTCAGGACTCCTAGCAAGGTGTGCAGTGCGCCAGTTGAAAATTACAGGTAAAATTGATATGTCTGAGGCTGAGCTTCAATATTGATTTGTGGCTCCAGTAATACAACCCTTGCCTCACAACATTCATATTTTGCTAAATATATTTTTTATTGGTCATTTAGTGCGGCATCAAAACGTATATTAATCACAGTTAACAGACTGTTGTCATGGACTTATGGTGTAGTGGTTAACACTCTGGACTCTCAATCCAGTGACCCGAGTTCAAAACTTGGTAAGGCTTAATTTTTTAATAATCAATTATGCTATTTAGAATTAGAATGTTTAATTTTTTAATATTGAATTATGCCATTTAGAATGTTTAATCAAATAGTTTTAAATTTTTTTATAATTTACCAGTAAAGCTTTGGAGCTACTCAGGAATAAATGTGTTCGGAAATTGGAGTTGAACAATCATTTTATTTACAATTAATGGCCGCGTTTTATATTTCCTCTGGAATATTGACACACAATCCTCACAATAACAACTTCTCGCTCAGCAGAAGAGCTTGTTCTTTTACAGACTATTTAGAGTAATTTTCAGTCAGTTTTAAGAAACCTTTCAACTGGCTGCAGTTGCTGGAAACTGGTCTGACATTGAAAAACGCACTATCCTGCCCTGTTACCTAAGAGACAGAGCTTAAGGAACGTATCGTGACATACTCAAACATATGAAGTGAACCCAGATACCATATCTTACAACGTTTTGGTAGCAAAATTGAGAGCATCTCTATTCTCTACTCTAAAGAAAAGAAAACAAAAAGAATAGGAACCTGTTATAGTTTTAGACTACACTCACGAAATTTGTAAGCTCACACGCCAATCATAGCCAGCAGAGGAGCTCATGACACAAATGCGTAAACATATTAAGAAAGTGTTTTTTATTAGCGGATATACGTATTTTTAAATGTGCAGTCCTTTCGACACATGACGGAACTTTCCAGAAAGCGTTTACGATTGCGCATAAAGAAGAAGCACATCGTAAATATTTAGACCTAAATAATGATAATAATAGAGTATATACAGGGTGTGACCTTGTAGTACAGAAGCAACTAAAATCCAAAATTTTCGAAAAACTTACATTTATTTTAATTTTAGACCCTCCTCCAGGTCTCTCGATTTTGGGGGGTCCCTTTATTCCCCTATACAAGTACACTAAGAAGTCATGGAACAAGCCCAGAAATTACACAGACACCTAAGAAAATCCTGTTAAAATCCCCAAAAAAACCCTTTAAAAACACAGACTTAGAACAGACCGTAAGACATCTAAGAGGACATCTAACATCTAAGCTGGATGACCTAAAAAATCTTGCAAACGTAGCTGAGAAAACCCCAGAAGATTCCACTGCAGAAATAATGTGAAAAAAGAAAATCTTTTTCGACAGCTACATAGGGTGGGATTCACAAAGCGCGTTTAACTTAGACCCAGTCTAAGTCTTAGACTGCGTTTAAACGCAGTCTAGCTAAACGAACGTTTAGACCCAGTCTAAGTCTGCATATGATTAGCGTGTAAATTTTGTTCTATTTTCGTGTTCTAAATTTGATTACGTTCTATTCCTGATTCACGAGCTCAGTCTAAGTTAAACGTTCGTTTAACTTAAACACCCGCTAGTGTTGAATTTAGACTAGCCTTTTGGCTAGTCTAAGGTTAGTCTAAATATTTTTTCATTATTTTACTTAAGTATTTTTTAACATTTTTGCTTTTTATAGTTTTAATTAGATCTTATTCAACTTATAGGCTAATAATATCGTGTATTATCATGTATATTTTAATTTTAGCTACTAATATACGTTCATATGACAGTTAATGTGGATGATCTAGTTTGATACTAGAAAAATTTTGTTTACTATACTGTTTACTTATTCATTTGTTGCTATTAACAGTGCATAAAGCTCTAAAGTTAGTAAAGTCAACTACCTAATTAACTTAAATCAAGAGTACATAATAGGAAGAGTATGACACTCTTCCTATTATGCCTACGGGCGTGCGTCCAATGCGGGCAGTTGAGCACGGGGTATCGAACTGAGTAGGGGGTACCCCCCCCCTCAGTTGAGTACGGGGTCTTCAGTTGAGGGGGGGGTACCCCCCCCTCAAAACCGTACATAAAAGGCCTATTTCGCGCTGCGCATTGGACGCGCGCTGCTAGGCATAATAGGAAGAGTGTCATACTCTTCCTATTATGTACTCTTGCTTAAATTGATAAAAATGATTAAAAATTACAAAAATTACTGAAGTAATGATAATAATAATAATAGGTATTCGGTTTTAAGCATAATCATAAAAGCTATAAACTGTTCTCATTATTATAGCTTAATGCTGTTGCTTCATCTTTGTTATTTTAGCTTGCAACAGATAGCTTAAGTTTAAGTATTTTTAAGAGTTGTTGTTGTAATTGTTTCAAATAAATGTCAATTTTTAATTTATATAATTGTATGTTAAATAGTAAATTAATTTTCTTATTTACAAATTGTCAAATTTTCTTTTTAACCACGTAACTAACTTGAATTTTAAATTAACTTTTATTAAAAAGTAATTTTATTACCTAAATTAATAGCATTGTCGGTACGTATTAAAGCAAAATGTTCTGCAATAGAACTGAAAAAAGAATCAAATAAAGAATTCTGTTAAACGAGCCAGTTTAACTTAAACGGGCTTTGTGAATCACGTTTAGACTCGGTCTAAACGTTCGTTTAAGTTAGACAAGGTTTCAATTGAAATAGAACATAAAAATCAGATGACACACACTAATCATATCAATCTCTGTGAATCATGTTTAACTTAGACCAACGTTTTAGACTGCGTTTAAACGCAGTCTAACTTAGACTGCGTTTAAACGCGCTTTGTGAATCCCACCCATAGTGTTCTAGACACGGCCCCCCGCTTCACTCTGACCCCTAGACACAGTTTAGAAACATGTAAGAAAGCTCAAAAACATTTGCAAGAAAAGTCGATAAAATATCATAAAATAAAATTACGTGAAATCACGTCATACAAATAAATATCCCACAAAAGCTAGAGAAAATTTAATAAACAATTATATTTTGCCAAGTTGTGTCAACATGCCGAAATTACTTGAGAACTTCTTTTACCATTTTTTCTGAAAAAAATCTATAAAAACGGATAAGGAGAACTCTGCTTGGTCGATACGGGATTGCGGGGGGGGGGAGATTCCAAAAACGTGGCAGGATAAGCATCCTCAAACGTATGATCGAATCTTACATGTATAACCAAAAGGTAAAAAGTAGCTCGAGTTTCGGCAAAACAAACTATTTCGGACAAAACATTGCAATTCCCTTGCTAATCTCATCATGCTAATCTCATCATACTAATCCCTAAAAAAGCTCAAACAAAAAATCAACACCCACTCCTTCCACCATTTTCAAAAGTTAGGAACCTCCGGAGGTCCCTAACATTTTTCCCTAAACACTAATCCTAACACTAAAAATTTTAAGGTTGTGAATACGAAAGCCTGTTCCTAACAGTAGAGTTAGTGTTAGGAGGAATTCCTAACACTAACACTAACTTTAGGATTAAGTTGTGACTACGAAATTTAAGTGTTTCACTAACATTTTAAGTGTTTTACTAACTAAGGGAAAAGTTAGTGCTGGTGTTAGGTTGTGAATTCCAGCCATAGTACAAAAAATCTACAAAAAAGTACAAAAAGTTACAAAAGGCCCCCACCCCGTCGTCGACCATCAGTTTTCAGCCACCCCCTTTCGCGAAATCCCGGCTACGCGACTAACAAAAAGTAAAAAATTACTCTTTTTGTACGATTTTTGTACTTTTTTGTTCTTTGGTCTTGCAAGTTTGTACTTTTTTCGTACTTTTTTTGAACATTTTGGCCCGTATTCACATACTAAGTGTTATTCAGTATTCACATACTAACGCTAAGCGTTTGCTAAGCGCTTAAGTGTGTTTAGCATGTTAGAAGTTCAAGTTTGTGAATAACACTTAGCGCTTATAGGTAAGCGCTAACACTAAGGGCCTATTCCTTTACCGGACCAAACGGACTGGACTTATTTTAGTCCGAGGTTTTGGAATGACAAACCGAACTAAACCGACTAAAAGAGTTAAAATAAGTCAGCGGCTTAATTTTAGTCTGACCCCATTCCAAACTGGATTAAACGGACTTAACATGAACGCTTAACATTAGCGTGTATAGTTAAGTCCGTTTAGTCCGATTAAAATGCAGGGCGCTAGAAGTTAAGTCCGTTTAATCCGGAGGTTTTGGAATGGCATTTTTAAGCTTAATTTTTAAACCGTTTAGTCCGATTATAATTAACCGTTTATTCCGGTAAAGGAATAGGCCCTAAGTGTAAACACTAAGTTTAAGCGTTAGTGTTAGTATGTGAATACGGGCCTTTTTGTACGTTTTTAGTTCATTTTTTGTATTTTTCTTGTACTGTTTAATGCAAGTTTGTACTTTTTTGTATTGTTTTTGTACTTTTTGCACTTTTATTTTTTTGTTTCAAGGCTGAATTTTCTTTAAAAATTTGCTTGTAAATTAGTTAAGCTTCTGAAATATGAATTTTTTGAAAATGGCAGTCAGAGACCAATTTTAAATGCACAATTGTAGCAAGCTGGTGTGAAAGTATGCCCAAGCAAATAGCTCATTTTGCTTGGCATAACGTGATCGAGCGGTCGCCAAATGTCATTTTTGATGATTATTGAAAAACACTAAAATCAAGTTTCGAAAAACTTCAACTAAATTTCTTAAATACTATCACAGAAAAACCAGCGATCCGAATTCCCTATAAATCACAATCCAAGACTTCGGATGGTATTCGGAGAGGTTTCGGACATAGGGTTTTCGGAGGGTTTTTGGACGTTTTAATGAAAGGTTCGGATGTCTTAATTTTATTTAAATAAGTTCTACATACAGTCTAAAACTTTTTCAATTAAATTCGGACAAACACAGAAAAACCAGCGATCCGAATTCCGTATACATGACTATCTTAGACTTCGGAAGTTGTTCGGACAGATTTTGGACAGATTTATATGGTATTCGAAGGGTTTTTGGACATTTTAATGAAAGCTTCGGATGTCTCAATTTTGTCCGAAATATTTGTAAATTATTCAATAATTAAATAATTAATATTTGTAAATTATTCATAAGTAATTTAACTGAAATTCGGATGAAATTTAGACATTTTTAATGTGTCTTAATTTTGCATAATTTTAATATAAAAAACGTTAAGACAAATTTTGGATGAAATTAAGGTGCCCAAAATTGATTGGTTGGAAGCATTGATTGATAAACCAATCAACAGTGGCATGTTAAGAATGTCTAAAATTTGTCCGAAATTAATCCAAAAAGTTTTGGACTGTATTTAGAACTTATTTAAATAAAATTAAGACATCTGAACCTTTCATTAAAATGTTCAAAAACCCTCCGAATACCCTATAAAGATGTCCAAAACCCGTAAAAAAACCATCCAAAATCGTAGATGGTGATTTATAGGAAATTCGGATCGCTGGTTTTCCTGTGAAATTTTAGACATTCTCAAGATGTCACTGTTGATTGGTTTATCAATAAATGCTTCCAACCAGTCAATTTTTGGCACCTTAATTTCATCCGAAACTTGTCTTAAAGTTTTTATATTAATTTTATGCAAAATTAAGACACATTAAAAATTTATAAATTTCATCCGAATTTTAGCTGAAATAGTTGTTGAATAATTTACTAATTTTTTGGACGAAGTTAAGACATCCGAAGCTTTCATTAAAACGTCCGAAAACCCTTTGAATACCATATAAATATGTCCGAAATCTGTACTAATAACTTCCGAAGTGTTAGATGGTGATTTATATAGTCAGATGGGGTCAAAAATATGAGTACAAGGTTTTTTGCTTTCCTGGATTAAGTTTCTCGGGCAAAACTTTTTTCCAACAATACCTCGTGGAGTTGCTCTACAAAACTACATATTAAACTTTTTTCTCTGCATTACCAATTTTACGCGAATCGAAAATAAACGTATTGTTTTACCCCCATTTTGAGGGAAGAAGAATTTTGAGGGAATACGGTCGCGGGGAAAAATACGGGTCGTTTCTGACCCATCCAAGGAACGCAGACCAAAATGCTTCAACTGTTATGAATTTACACTCAAACTTGCTCAATTTTTTAATTAAACTCGCACATAAAAAAAGGTCACTGAAATGGAAGCCTCAACACCATTTCTACACTACACTCTTTTTGAAAAAATTTTTTTTAATTTTTTCCGCCTACGTATTATTTTTCTGCGGTAAACTAAATCATTTCAAGTAAACATTGTACCGCGGAACGCCAAAACTTGTGGCGACGCCCTGCTTCATTCTGTTTGCATGCTTAAATTTAGCTAAAATTTGGTTTTTCCATAAGGCAATTCGCCTCAAAGTATAGATTTCGCTCTTGACCGTATATCCCTATATCCGATGAATTGACCTCAAGTCTATCTGATAATTCTAGTTTTTGTGTAAATTTGCAATATTTTTTGGAGAAACTACGTTATACACCGGTAGCAATACGTAACTGAACGAAGAACAACAT
>JASANF010010007.1:0-29816 GCA_030248245.1 Trissonchulus sp. WLG1_4
TTTCTTTACCTCCCGCCTTAAGGGTTTAGGGTTATAAAAACCCTCCTCACCCGGCATCCGTGGGAGAGCCAGTACATGAGCTTTGCAAGCGAACATGTACTGACTAAGTCCGGTCCGGTTATGGGTTATGGTCTAAGTTATGAGTCGGTCGCCAAGTAGGTACTTCACCATGTTCACTGTCTGTTCTTCGTCGTTTCATTTAGTTTTGTCGACGTCTTTGACCCTTTTTATTCATTTTCTTTTCTGTAACCTCTGTTTAGGTCTTTGCTTTTTGTAGGCTGTCTTCTTTCTGTTTTTTTTATTTTTCTTGAGAACATGTTTTCAGGAAAGGTCGATTTTGCATTCTTCATATTGCACCTCGGAAGCACAATAGCCGCACCAGATAAATACATGCATTGTTTGCTGCTCAAGTCGATTTTTTTTCACAAATAATTTCCCATTTTGGGCTGTATCAGCCTTTCATAAGCAGTCTGTTATTTGTATGTGAGTTGTCTGCTTTTTATGGCAGTCAAACAGCCAGGTATTTTGGCAGATTTCGGTCAAGCCTACTTCTGTCCTCCAGACCTCAGTCTTAACCACTACAGTTCGATGGAAATGTGCCTGATGCCTGTATCGCTTACAGTTTGATCTTCACAAGCCCTTTCTGTTTTATCGCCAGATCTTCTCAAGCCCTTTGTGTTTTACTGCCGAATCTTCTCAAGCCCTTTCTGTTTTACCGCCAGATCTTCTCAAGCCCTTTCTGTTTTACCGCCGGATCTTCTCAAGCCCTTTCTGTTTTACCGCCGGATCTTCTCAAGCCCTTTCTGTTTTACCGCCGGATCTTCTCAAGCCCTTTCTGTTTTACCGCCGGATCTTCTCAAGCCCTTTCTGTTTTATCGCCAGATCTTCTCAAGCCCTTTCTGTTTTATCGCCAGATCTTCTCAAGCCCTTTCTGTTTTGCCGCCGGATCTTCTCAAGCCATTTCTGTTTTACCACCGCATCTTCTCAAGCCCTTTCTGTTTTACCGACGTTATGCTCGAATCCAAGCGACTAAGTGACATCATTTTGTTTAAATTTTTGCGTTCAAAACGTTTTCTAGCTTAGAACAGGACCCATCAGTTTCCAAAATTAAACTTTTGCCCATCATTTTGGGAAATCCTGCAAATTCCACCACCCAGCTTGCAGCGGCTTTATTCTAATAATGAACTCTGATGATCGTTCATGTCCTGCAAATGTGTGTCTTTTGACCCTGAGCAAAATACTCTTGCAGACTGGGTTTAATCAGAATGTGCATGCAAACAGTTCACGACTTCACTAAGCATTGTTTGCTCTTCTTTACACGGCTTAATCGTAGTGGATCTTTTCATAGAACACAATATAGTTTGTTGCCTCTGGCTTTCTTCGAAATGGTTTCTTGTCAATTTTCATCCGTTGACGTTGAGTAGTGTAGACGTTTTCAACCTTATCAATTTGCTTATTAGCTTATTTTGTTGCTCAATTGTACACCAGTCACTGTTTGCTGTTGCTGTATTTGTGCTCGTCGCACCAAATTAACTGTCCTTTTGTGTCGTATTGTTTGAAATACTATTTCAACTGTTTAAACTTGTACACAAATTTCAACCCTTCCATCATTCTATCCTTTGCTCTTCAATGGCACCAGTATCAATTCTGCCAGCTTTAATTAAACTTTAAGGAAGGTAGGTATTTTTACCATTTTATTATACATATGTACTTCTCAGTCGAGTCTACATTACGTTATAAAATATTGTATTTGCATACCTGATCATGTGTAATTTAAACCTCATGGTACGGTTTTGTTTAAACTAACCACCGGGTGAACAGCGTCCAATCCATCCATCAAAAGTTCGGTCGGATACCATATCTGATAATTGACATATGTATAGCGTCGCAAATTAGACAGGTTTTTAAACAAGAGGAGAACTTTCTTTGAATTCTTTTTTGTAACTTTTGAAATAATGTCAAATCCACGGCATGAACCGCATCCGCACAGTGTGGTAGTTTCTCATCGGTATAGCGAATCTTTGTGGGGACTCTATTTAGCTTTCTTCGATTTATTCGGAGTTCCATAGTTTATTCCATAATTGTTAACGTAGCATCATATTCTATTTACTTTGAAGCCAATGTTTGGTTAGTTGTTGAATCATGGAATAAGGTCAGAGTTGACTTTTACAGGAAAAATGGCTAACTTATTCCAAACCGCCGCCACCTTATGCCTTCATAAGGTCACATGAGATCATGTAGAAAAAAATTTCCTTTTGTAGCATTAACATTGCTACAAAAGACAGACGCCGACCACCCCCAAACCCCCCCAAAATACAGGATTTTAACAACAAAAAAAAACCACCCCCCCCCCCCCCCCCCCCCCCCCCCCCCCCCCCCCCCCCCAACAACACACATTTATTATACGGTGTATATATAAGGGTCGACTCATACTTAAGAGCCGTAGGATATGTCCGCTCAGCCGGCAATATTACGAAATAATCACGCCAACGCCCACCAATAGTGTAAAAGATTGCTGCGTGATAATCTGGTAACATTCCCGGTAGAACGGACATACGACTATCAATCTATGAATCGATCGATAAGTAATGAAAAAACTGTTTAACAATTTAAACAGATTCAAAAACCTTCCGTCTGAAACGTCTCCTTTTACGTTTCAACATCATTAAACTGGCACCAAGTGGTCAATTTCCCATTACAAGGCGCCTTAACCCAAGTCACAAAGTCCCCCACATCTTCACGCCACTCCTTTTGGTAGTTCACAAAATTAAGGCAATCCTGGTAGTTGCGATATTCTGACTTTAAAGTGGCGCTAAGTCGGGCGGCTTTGTCGCAACCCAGGGGACAGACCTGTCTGGAGTTGCCGTCCACAGGGTCAGCTTCCAGGAAACACTGCAACACTTGTCCGGTTGCCATTTCTGTGACGCAAGCCTCGGGTTGAATGCAGTTGACTGTTCGCGCCTCTGAAATTGTTTTCAGCAATGTGATCAGCAAATTTTCGTCGTTGAAAATGTACGCAAATAAATTTAATGACGAGCTTTGGTCGTTTATAACATACAAACGTACAAAAGACCAAAGCTTGTCGTTGAAAACATTTTCAATAACGAACAATTTCGACAACAAACTTCAAACGACGAACATTTCAACGACGAATCTTTGTCCTATAATTCAGTGTTACGTTCGTCGTTGAAAATGTTTCGGTCAATCCTAAATTTTCACCGATGAACATTTTGCTTCGCTAAATTGGGCCCTGAGGCTATAAAGCTCCGCTAGTTCATTCTGATCTATGGATGTTAATTTTTACTTCTCTAAGCAATGTATATATAAGCAAATGTCACTGATTGAATTTATCATTCAAATCTCATCAAATCTCAATCGAATGGCGAATTCTCAATCTCACTATGACGCACGTGAGCTCGATCAATGGCCACAAAAACCACAATACTGCCTCGAAAGAAACTCTGGGTATTAAGGTTTAATCACGTTCACAAACCAGTCACAAGGCAACTCACATCACAGCTACAATTTCTTTAGGACCGGACCAAGATTTTCAACCATTTTGAAAAAACTACATAATTATTAATTAACAAGCATATAGACGCACATAGGTGGGGGTTGGAGGGGGTCGGCACTCCTCCCCCTTACACAGCAAGCACCCGCCTTTAAACGCCCAAACCCCTCTGATAACCGAAAAAGTGCATCCGCGAAAATCTTCCGGATGCGGCCAAAATGTGTCCCAGAAATGAGTTATCAATAGAAAAACTGATAATTTTTTCCGGCTATTGTCAGAAAAAAACTAGGACCACCCTCTACCATCAATTCCATTGAAAATCCGCATCGTGTGAATGAGGCTAAGGAAATAAAAACCAGGCGTCAACTTTTGCTCTGCTACAAAACATAAAACACGGACTTACCCCATCGTGGGGCAAGAGCAAATGTAGCGACCATAAACTGTGAAATTATAAATACTGCTTGGTAAGTCAACGTCAACATTCTTATTTTCCGAAATTTCAACAATGAAATTGTAAGAGAGATAATTTCGTCTACAAATTGTGAATTGCAATCAAATTTATTTTGCCTTTGCACTCTGATTATTGTTAAAATTTACGCCTTGGATGATAGAAATGTTTACTTCGGTGATTGAAAAATTTATAAGGTATGAAAGAACACAACAGTTTACAAAAAGAAAAATGCTACCTATGTAACTTTCATGCCGTACTGCGAACTCAAATCTGCACTATATATGTCAACGTCAAGAAAGGGAGGAAGGATTCTTACCGAAAGAAAAACGCATCAACATCAGAACAGAATGATCCAGAGGGGATTCGAACAGCCCATCTCTGGATCTGCAGACTAGCGCTCTACCGTTGAGCTACTGGGCCGATGATGGGCTGTCGTAAATCCCTTCAAGTACTCTACGGGGCCTATCTTATTTCACATATTATATATACATCTCACAAAATTTCAGTTTTAGTAATGAACTTTTCAAATAAGTACTGCAGCAGAGCAAACCGATTAGATGTTAATTCTACTTAAGGTGGTAGTAACGATTTCGACGATATAACTTTGAAGCACGTTTTTGTCGCAATTTTGAAACTCACAGCAAAACCGCAATAATTTTTGTAAACTAGACTAAAATTGTGATGTTGGTTTTTTTTTATTTGTCAAAATTCTTAGTTTGAGGCTAGCTACTAAATTGGCTTACTAAACAGTAAGCCAACGTGGTAGCTAGTCTTATCTTGTACATTTTGAACTGAATAAAATATTATTTGTGTATATTTTGATCTAGTTTCATAAAATTATGGTTACTTTTAGACTAGTTTACTATTCGCTTCGAAAAAAAATTTCTCTAATTTCTAATGTAAGAAATCGTCGAAATCGTTACTACCACCTTAAATTCCAGATGGTTTCACGTCATATTTCCTAATCATAGCAACAGAATAGCAAAGAACTGAAAATACTGAGCGCAGGTTTCGACAGTTTGAGACACCCTGGCTTTGAAAAAGTGCACGCTCCTCAATGACGTACAAAACCTACAGATTTTTATATTTTTTTAATCTGATTCTTCAAGAACTCTTTGAGTAATTCCTAATTAATTATTTAACTAAATTAATTCTTTAATTTTCCTGTGATTTCTACAAGGAAACAGGGCTCCTACTTGTAACTTAACACCACACATTTTCCTGTACAAGAACGACAAGTCCTCAGCATTAACCCGGTTCCAACTAGAAGCACTATATAAGAAATAAAAAAGAATTGTTAAGGTCTTATGTCGTAAATACTGACTACAAGAATCAGAAATTCTATATTCAAAATGTGCATTTCTAACTTGAAACTTCCCCATTGATTCATCGAGCTCATCTGTTATTTCTGCCACTCATGCATTATTTTTTATTTATTTTTAAATACATATTTTTTAGTTATTTTATTTTTTAATCCTGCCCAGTATGAGCCGATCGTCAAGCCCGGTTCATACTTGTCCTTAAGAACACAGGGACAGGACAAAGACAAATTTTGGTCAGCTGCTGTGAAAACTTGAGAAATGCGGTTGCGGAAATTATTTGTATATGGTCTGCTCAACTATCCAAAAAATGGCAATGTTTGATGAAATCGCTTAGGGATATTAACGATACAGACAAGTACAAGCATGAACCGGAATTTATACTGCAACCTCCACTAAACAAAGAAAAACAGTCGGTCGAGGATTTTAATGTGTTAAAACAAATACAATGCACATACGACAATGTTAAATGATGTAAGTTACTTTAGATTACTAGCCCAATAATGGCACATAATAATATAATAATATTAATAATAATATCATAATATTAATGGGACATTGTGATAATACTACACAGCTGAAACAGATTAACAAAACTGCATATTCACAATTTCACATTGCTTGTGATATCCACACGAGCGATATCCCACAGACAGACATTTTAATCCCTAAGGGTGCTCCTTCTCATTTTCTCGTAGGTATGTATAAGACATAGCGGCTTGTCAATATTAGTGTTTTAGCCCGAGATTAATAACGTCAGCTTAAGAATAGATAAAATTTTCATTGAGATTTGATAATATCGGCAACACTGCCAGAAATGGAAACTTCAAACCTCTGCTACTGCTTTGTCGGAAGTCTCTAGCACGTTTGCAAACAGAGAAATTCAAGTTTAAACTTTTTTACGCAAGTAAAATATCAATTGGAAGATTGACAGTGATAAATCAAAAAAATTTCAATCATAAAATCCAAAATCGCTGTCAGAATCTCGAGCAGAAGGAATTTTCACATCAGATTCGGAATCGTTACCAGAAATAAGCTCTAAAAACATTAAAGAAATAAAAACAATAATTAGCAAAATTATAACAAAAAGGGCGATTATAAATAGTCGTGCAGAAACCAAGACACAAACAAGTCTTGTATTTTTCCTGGGAATGTGGAATTACTTAACATTTTTCAAAACTAGCTTGAAGCTTGAAAAATACTCATAGCTTGAAGCTTGAAAAATACTCAAACTGAAGTACGAACAAATCATCGCTGTTTTTCGGTTTTCGCACAAATCCTACTGATTTAAAATTTTGACATTTGATGAAACCGTAGGACAAAACTTCAACGATACAATTCTATGGTTAAATATTCGCAATTATACACAAACAGACAAGTTACATACTTTTAGTTTTACTGTCCATTGCTTTCTTTTTGTCATTGAATTGACTTGGAAACAGTTGAGCAAGAAAATCGTCTCTGAAATGCATATAGCAGATACAAAATTGGTATTTGTTGTCAATTATTTCTAGTCAATTATTTTTATTAGTTTTGTTAAACATTTTAAACTAAGATTTCCAACGGGCATGTGGCACCCACGCGGCGTCAAAGGGAACCTCCATACGTTTTCCTCATCGTGTGAAACAGGCTTTACTACATAAGTAAACCAATTAAACTTGTCTACCAATGAAACCCCAAATGGGTCAGCACTCAGCAGCTGTTTCTATAAACAAGTGCCCAAGCGCAAGAATTGGTTGCGTATTGACAGACTTTTAGTTAGAGTTTACATGTTTGTTTGCACTTTACAATCACACATTGCATGTTTGACACAACGCAGTAATAGAGTGGCGCAGTGTGGAACACAATCAATGGAAGTAGAAAACTGAAATAATATCACTGTTTGTCACGCACTTCCATTTTCTCGAAGTGGGACTAGTGGGATATCTGTTGCATTACTTTTTCAGTGACCAAAAATCGAATCCACTAAATCGACCTTGGAATATACCGCCACATAACAGCAGTTATGTCCTTAATATTTACTGTTGGTAGAACGTAGAAGTACCTAACAGGAACCGTCATTGGCTTATCGAAACTAAAAAAATTAGAATTATACTAATTAAAATAATTTTAATACCGCCCTATTTATTGGACGAATAAATTCAAAGCCAATCTACAGTTTGGATAGCTCAATGTATTGCCATGTTTAGCTTTAGCATTACTTTTCGCTGGCAGGTTTAGTAGCTGGCGCATCCTTCGTTGCGACTTTAGTTGAAGTATTTCTGAAACAGAATAAAAAATGTGATGCAAGTGAGAAAACAATATTTTGAGTGAGAAATAACTACATGAACACTCAAACAGAGAATACAAAAACAAAAAATAACTAATTGATAGTAGACGACTCATTAAGAGAAGGCGGAAGTATCAAAATTTCCATTTTATTAAAATAAATGCCATTTCGCCCCAGTTTTCAAGCTGAATACTGACCCAGTTCTTAAGCTCAATAACTTATCGTTAGCAAGAGTACATCATAGTGTCTCAATTTACAGAAGAGTGAGACACTATTATGTACTCTTGTCGTTAGGAAATCAGAGAGTCAAGTAGGAAGGTAACTAACCTTGGTGTTGACTCAGGAGTGATAGAAATAGGTGAACTGGATTCAGAATCAGGCTTGGTTGTTTTCTCTGGTTCCTTTGTAGCTACTGGTTCTACTTTGGGTACATCGGTGGTTTCTTGAGAGACCATCTTTAGCATAGACTGGTAGCTGAACAAGGCTGAAATTAAGAGTTAAACGTGTTACTTGTGCGAGACTAAATAATAAATTTTTCCAACTTTCAAGGGTCATTTCATACTTGCGGCGTATGTTAGTATTCAGCCAGCAAGCTTGTAAAAATACGCACCACCAGCGTATTCTATGCGATATCAGTGGCGTGATGATTTACTAATTTTGTCAGCTTACGGACATACGGCTGTAAGCATGAATTACCCCTTCATTTCTTTTGGTATATACACAGAAAAGCAAACTGTCGTAGTAGGTCCAGTTATTAGCTTAGCTCCAGTTTTCACCAGAGAAGCTGGAATATATGTAGTTTTTTGCCTCAATCATTACTTCAATTCCTGGCAGTTGGCACCTCCGATTATTTCTTTCTTTCGAAATCTGTTATTCTATTGTATCCTCTCTCGGTCAACCCTTATCCTTGCTTACTTCATATTCCGTTATTCCTCTTTTCTGACTTACTTTCCTTTTCTGACTCTTTTTTCTCAGGCGCTTTTTCTGGCTCCTTCACGCTTGGCTCTGGTTCCACTACAGCTGGTTTTCGAACAACAAAAGGATCAGGCTTAAGGGCTGGTTCAGGCTTAGGATCTGGCTTAGGTGGATTAACCGGGTTAGTCGACTTAGACGGCTGAAACTGTGAAACTTCTGGTAACTGAGGAGGAGCAAGCTCAGGTTCTGGTTCAGTGGCTATTGCGGCACCAAAGTTGAATCTGGGTTTGGGCGGTTTAGAACTCTGAAAATTGTCAGCAGTTTAGAGAAAAGGGAAATTATAGAAATAAAGGAAAAATGACAAAAAGTTGGTATAAATGTCACCAACATTACTGTAGCGTTCTAAATTTTGACCATTTTTTAAAACAGTGCTGTGTAGGTACAAAGCACAGTTGATGAGAAATACGTAAAGCATAGAAATTCTACTGGTGATGGTAAATTACCATTGTGCTTGTATTCTAAAGCCTTGTTACTCACAGGAGTGAACTATGAAGATATTTCTGTTATTTTCTCACATGTCCGGCGGAGCGGAGGCTATTCCAAACGTTTTGGAAACTGTGCAAAATTACGCTTCGAAAACTGTGCAGAATTACGCTTTGGAAACTGTGCTGAATTACATATATAATCAAGTTCATACAATTATATTCTCTGGCGGAGGTGTTTTCGTTTTGGTAGCGGCTGCAAAGTTTTCGCCCGATGCGCTACGATCAATCTGCGATCCAATTGGCTGATCCAAATCACGTGTTGAGCTTTTTCGTCGTGAAACTCTCGTTTCCTGATCGCTAAGCTGAGCTGGTTGTTGAGCTGCTTGGCTGCTATAATAGAATAACGTTTCCCTGTAACATTATTTATCACTCATTGAAACTACTCCGCCAATATTAATCCAGTCAGTATTCACTCTTCATTTTCAAATGACAATTTTTTAATCCTGCTTCGAGTTTGGCTAAATATTATCTATTCATAGTCATAAGACATTAAATCAACTAGAATACACTAGAAATTATACACTTTCCTACGTCACTTTCTTTCCACGTTCTCATTTTTGGTTAAGGAAAACGTTCGCCTCAGAATCTCGCGTTGACATACAGGACATTTTATGACATTCTGCTACAATAAATTACCCAGAAGAATAGCCATCCTGATATGGCTGTGGGTAAACCATTCCATCATGTGCAAGAGGATACGGATACTGTTGCGTGGGCATAGGGGAGTAAGCATACGGTTGTTGGAACTGTGGATATCTCTGGCCGTAATAAGGGTCATAGTTTTGTGGGTAATAATAGGCTGGTTGTTGAGCCCACCCAGACGGTTGTCCTGGCAACGAACGCTCACGTAAAGCTGATAAATCTTCGTTACTAAGGGCAAATTTAACGCTATTTCGCTGCGATCTATTAGCAGGCAAAGATTCACGTCTATTTTCAGGATTCCCTCTTACAGCTGAGTCGGAATCTTCTGGGTTATTATGGAGTCGAAAATTTTCTGAATAACTTCTTGAATATTTTCTATCCATGTGCACTCTTTCATCTCGATGTGCGAATTCTCCAGCGGAATTGTGTGGGTCCTCCAGCCGTCGAAATAGCGTTCCTACAATGGCATCTAATCGTTCTTTAATGTGTTCGACATCTTTGTATAGTCTATCGTTGGGAATATCTGGTTCAACCATAAAATTAGCTCCATCGTCCACTGCATCTTGGAAGTCCAAGTCCAGTGCATCAATGGACCGCAGCTAAAATAAACAAAAAATAAAATAACAAAATAAATAAACAAAAACCAATATAATATGATAAGACTATATATAATGAGATATATTCCATAATGTAAATTTGATGCTAGCTATCAACTATTGTGCCATGATTTGTACAAATGCCATTAAGTATGTAAATACAGAGTCAATGTTCGCTTAATCCTGGCTGAAAGTTATGATAAAAAGTTTTGACTGAAAAAACCAACCATACTTTTAACCATACCTACCCTTTCAAACTCTTCTCTAGCACATAAAATTTACCGGTAATTCTGGCGCGGGGCCCAAATTAGGTCGCCAAGATGGATATTTTCGCTTCAGATATTCCAAATATCGGTTCTGTAAAACAATCAATAATCACAACATCGGTACTTTAAAATTGTGTACATCAATAACTACGGGTACAGTTTTGCGCTTTTCACTGTGTGTACGAATTTCACCTCACCATTACACTATCTTAGGTATAATTTACAATTTCACTTCAAAACATACGCAAAAATTCTTTCGTGCTTATATAGCTATATCTACAGTGCAGATCAAAACAGATTGAAAAGTTGTGAAATTCAACTTTGGGTCACTTGAAACTTGGTGTCAAAATTAATTAAGCTAAACCCACTTTTTCTGAACAGGCGCTGTTCTAAGAGACTTTTTAGCAATTATAATAACTGGAATCGGTTAACTAGCTTAACTTCAGTAGCTCAACATAAAACTGACGAAAAGTTTATAAAACTTTATAGAACGATAAAACGAATCATCTGAGTGATTTTAGTTATTTCTCTCTCGAGTTATGAAGTTGATCAAGTTCATCTAATTCAGTCAATATTAATTTATGAAAAGGCCGAAGGAAAAAGAAATACTAATCTAATCCACAAATCCAATCAATCCCCTACTCTATATTCGCGTCCTCGATTTAACTGTGATTCCATCATTTCAAGTCGACTGCCGACTTTATCCAGCGATAATAATATCTGCTGATTCCTTCGACGCATATCCCGACTTTTGCTGTCCAGAAATCGAGCCATTGTACTCCAGTTCACAGACATGATCGATCTTTAGTTTTTTTACACTGCTGCAAGACTGAAATTAAAAAAACAAAACAAAATTCAAAAACAAATAAAGACAAACATTTGATCGCGCATATTTTAATGTATACTATATTTCGAAACTAAATATCTCAAAAAGTCAAAATAGATGTAAAAGAACCTACAAAAAAACTGTCCAGGTCTCATCAGACATTCAAATTTGAGCCGGTTCATTTCTAAATTTTAGTCTAGGGCTGTTGCCTAGCAACCAATCATCATGTGACCACCATGGAAGAAAGCCAGTCTGAAATAAGTACATTAAAACAAGTATACATCATAAAGTAAAACGTATAGTGTAGTGTAACAGTACATACAAAAATTATAAGACTATAAAACTTTAACTGAGCAGTTTAACAGCCAATTGTTTCAATCAAAAAGTTGAAGTATAGAGTGTGTTTAACGCTAAAGTGTGGTCAGAATTAATGTAAAAATGATGTGAAGTGAGCACGTGCAATAAAAGTATCAAAATACAAAATCACTAGTTTTTGGCAGGACGAAATCTCCAAGATCATAATCACACCAGGCTAATGGTGAGACTGTTTATCTGGGGCCTGTTTCAATAAATTCACAGGCGCACAATTGTGACAAATTTGGCTGCGAAATCAGGTGATTCGTAATGAAATTATATGTCAATTCATTACGAATCACCTGATTTCTCACTAACAAATCTCACACAATTGTGGGCCTGTGAGTTTATTGAAACGGGGCCCTGGTGAACAAAAAAGGATCCGGCTAGAAAACAGAGTAGTAGTCATTTTACATAGAACAAAAGCTCATGTTACCACAAATTTAATTGGGACTTTGGGAGGGTCTGGCGCAGGGCAAACCACCAGACCGAGACCCCGTGTACATGTTTGAATGTTACTGTACAAGATTTTGTACCATTAATCAGTGCAAACCAAAACCAAGGATTGTTACTTGTTAGCTTTTGAGTTCGAAGGTGTCAATTTTAACACAATACAAAACTACAGCACTTATTTTTCAAACAGTAAAAATGTGCACAAAGTCGTATTTGACTCTATCCAATTCATATCCCAGTGTAGAAAAGCCTATCAGACATAAATATATTTATCTTTTTTCAGCACCAAGCATTGGGCAAGTTAACGCGTTATCTGTTAGTATTTTTTATCATCAACTACATTGCTGTTTTTTATCAAACTTTCGTGATTCATAGGAAACTAAACTTTGTCAAATATATACAAACAACAGTCAACAACTACAGATAAACAAAAGTGACTCGGCTTACTGTAACTTTGACGTCACAGAAATAAAGTATTACATCATATACAAGTTTATTAAAAAGTACAAAAATATGGCTTATGTTCGCAAGGACTATGCAGGTGTACCATACTTACGAGTTAGTATCATAGAAAGTATGAGCTATGATATTTTCAGCAACAAGGTCTAACCTAAGTTTCCTTTATTTTTTACCCCCTCTCAATGATTTGACTATTCGCGGTACAGTCTAGCAAAACTCATCCCATACGTAACTGTAGTTATCTTTCGCGGAAACCATTACCAAATTCAAACAATTTGTGTTTGCAAAATATATCAAGTCAAATTTTAAATTGCGTCATAAAGCTAGTATATAAATCCAGAAAAATTCATAACTTTATAACTTTTGAACGTTACGACTGGCTAAATCATCTTAAAACAGTTATTTCTAACCATGGTTTCGAAGATGTTTGCTGCTTTTTTGCTAGTCAGCGTATTGGCAGCTTTTCTGCACGATTTCGGTGCGATTCCGGGATCTGGGCTGGGATCCGTCCTGATTCCGGGAGCTGAAGCGGGACGCAATTTCGGGAAAAAGAGCCGAGCCAGAGCTCGTAACCGCGGCGGCAATACCGGAAACAGTAAGCTGAACGGATTATATTATATATTATGCCGGTATATAATGCATTACATAACTCAAACAATTTGAGTCGACTGACACTTTCAGGTGTATGTCTAATCCAAAATCTAATGAAATAAGTTGAGTTAAATAAATCACAGTTGAGCGCAGACACGGTGCAGGCTCACTAACAACTAACTCCTAAGATGGATTAAACGGATTACATTAAAATTTGTTTGCTTAATAACTTATTAATAATAACTTATCTCTTGAGATAGACTTAAAAAAATTGTGCATGAACGGGCGCCGTTGCATACAACAGTAAGCATAAATTTTGTGTGAATTCATAAACAAGGTCACGAGTTATTGGCAAAACAAATGGTAATGTAGTGCGTTGAATCCATCTTAAGAATTGGCCTTAAGACTCTAAAGGCGCAATATTCTATAAAAAGCGGCCACATTGAAACAATTGAATTTTAACATTTGTTTATCAAACATGTATGATTGACTTTCATATTTCAGAAGGCCACACCAAAAACCAACGCAACAGCAACCGAAACAAACACGAACGTGGCGACGCCCGGAGAAACTCGGATCAGGGTCGAAGCAACAACCCGAACAAACGACAAGGCTGAACTGAAAACTATACCACTCCATATAAAACTCGAACGTACTGTTTTATTTTTATAACATTGCTATATTGATACTGTTAAGGGTCGATTCATACTTGCCTCCAAGTATGAAACGGAGTGTGTAAATGTGTAATAATTAAATAAAATCTATACGTTATGGCATGCTGTAATAAAACAGGGTTAACGAGCCCCCTGATTGATACAGGTTTCGCTTGATTTCGGTTGTAGCTGCAAGAAGTGAGCTACTTGTTCGGTTGAGTACGTAGTTTAGCGATCAGACGTGGCGCAGAATGAGGCCACACTCTCAGGCGGAATCCCCGTTTTGCTTATTTCCCTAAACCCCAATTTTCCCCCCATGTCCGCACGAGAGCGCCTGATTCGGTTAATCGTCAGTTATAGAAGTCCTAAGTCCCCCCCCTGAAGTTTAGTACGAATTTGGCACAGAAAGAAGTAGAAGTAATACGTAATAATGTCCCTAACCAGTATCCGTCCCCTTTTCCTTGTGCTCCTTGTTAATAATTGAAGCCGATTGTCGTAATTATTGCCCATATATTCGTATTCATTGTCCGTATAATAATATGTCCGTATGGTCTGAGGGTCGTGAGTTTTAATCAGTTTTATGCAGTGATTTGGAAGTCCCCCCTGAGAGTATAAGAGCTAGCCGGATAGTTGTTTGTAAACAATATCAGGGCTAAGCCATAGCATTAGCCCAGATATTGGTGAGCTAGCTGAAAGCTGAAAAGGCAGTAATTAGCGAAGTTTAGCAGTTAATAACTAAGTAATTTTTTTGGTTTTGTGGAACACGAAATGTATGGCATTGTAGAGCACAAAGTAGAGAATAATCGTGGAAAGTTTGAGGTTATTCGGAGAATTGTAGAAGAAGTTATTCGAAGTTAGATTGTGAAGTTTGGTCGAATTTGAGCAGAATCGTAGGCGTGAAAAGAGCAGTTTGAGACCATAATTTTGTAATGTTATAACCCAGTAATTAATGATTGTAATTCATTCATGTTTGGTATCGTTTGATTCGTCATTATATAATGTGTATCATGGACTCACTTTTGGACATTTACGGTATTGATAATCATGTTTTTTGGGAGCAGGAAAAAGCCCTAAGTTTGCCCTTATTACGTTGAAGGATTACGGTAGTTTTATGAATGTGTAATGTTGACTGGGTCTGCAGCCCAGAAGGAGGTCTAGTACTTAAGTAATGTCACATAATAATTGCATATTAAGTTCGTACGTGATGTTTAATGATTAATTAAGTTTAGTATATAATTGGTTAAGTTCGAGTTAGCATGCATTCGGTTTTTTAGTATTCTCCAATTTTCCCCTTTCCCCCCTTTCCATTTTCCCCTTCTCCTTTCGTAATATTTTTGTAATAATGTTTTCCCCGTTTTGGTACTTGAGTTTCTCTGGCCGCCCAAGTAGAAGTGAGATAAATTACCGTACCTGGGGCGACCAGGAATCAAGGGTTATTAAAGGGAATTAGGAATCAAGGTGTGAGGGCCAGCAGCCTTCGACCCCCCAGCCCTCAAGTGGAAATTAACGAAAGTGTAGGTAGGCGGGCCTAAGAATGGCCGCTTCTGATTGGTCAGATTCGGGATCGGTAGATCCCGACAAAGAAAATCAAAGAAAATACCGAATTTTTCCCTGTAGCTAAGTCAGTCGGGTAGAGAAACTTCGTTCAGTTCAGTCGGCCGCCCAATTCGCTCTCTCCTGCTCCCTTGCGCTTTGCACCATATATTGCCCCCTGTCCTGTAACCTGCTATTTTCAATAAATTCATAACCAAATCACCGACTCCGGCCTTGACTTTTGATCTGTGTGAGCGAGACTGCTCGTGAGCCCTTATCAGTTGACTGTCCGCGCGTAAGCGCTTGTGCCCTGCTATCTCTTTTAGCGCCCTATTCCGGGCTTAGTACCTGTGCCAGCGCCATTCAGCGCTTTAGTGCCTGAGCAGCCCCCGTGTGGCTCTCCGGCTCGTGTCCCGCTCTCGCCGCCCGTTAGTCCGCGCGCCCGTGCGCCCGGCTCTCCCGCTCGCGTCCGTCAGCCTCCTGCGTCCCCGTCCCCGCTCGTCCGGCTCAGCCCATTAAGGCTCCAGTTCCCCCCCTCGCCAGTCGCGTCCGCCACGTCTACCCGCGTCACCCGCCGTTCCGCCGCTGCGCCGCCGACCCTCGCGCAGTTCTTCCCGTCCGCCATCCGCCGTGCTGTTCCGGTCCGCTCCAGTCCGCCAGCCGTCCGTCCGCCCGCTCCCGCCGTCTATTTGACCGCCCCCAGGTCCTTCCAGTGTCCGCCTTCCGCTGTCCGGCCTTCCGTGCCATCCAGTCCAGCTCTCCCAGGATCCCCAAATTGTTAGTTGTGCTGTAGAAGTTGCTAGGTAGATAGCCTAGGCTGACCCTTAGGATAGAGCGTCTAGTAGACCTGTTGAGTTGACCTGTAGACCTGTAGCAGCTTTAGTTCTAGCCTAAAAGGGTCAGGCTAGAAGAGTGCCGATTCCAGCCTAGGGATTTTCAGGTAGTACCTCTTGTGTTCTGTGCAGTTTTGTATGTCCTTAGCGGTTGAACCCAAATCGAGTCCTATTACGCGAGTTATTTAGGTTGCAGTTCGTAGCTACGATTGTCTGTTAGGTGTATTGTGCTATCTCTTTCAGGTTTACGTAAAGTTGCACGAGTCACACATAATTTTGGGTATTGAGTAGAGTTTTGAGTGGTTAGTCAAAAAGGTGAAGTGAAAGTTTTGATCTTGAGATAGCATTGGGGAGTTGATCCGTTAGTGTCCCCCGACACCAGAAAAAGCAGGCGTCAGGGTTGAGCTAGGCCTGTGAAACAAGGTATAAGTTCCTAGTTATCCCCGGCCTTTGGTGTCCCCCCCGAATCACGACGGGCAGAGCAGAAAAGCTTGTCCGAGCAGTTCAAATCCCCTGAAACCAGTTGCTCAAGTGGAAGTTTCAGTAGAAGCTATAGGAGAGGCAAACTTTGAGTTTTATACACGTTGATTGAGAGTTAGCGAGAACTTAGTCAAAATTAAAGGGTGTGTTTCTATTATTGAGAGATCAGTAGAACTATAGGTAAACACGATCGCCGTGGAGATAGTACTGTTAGTGTTTTCATATATTGTTTGTGTTTACGTACGTTTCGGCGATCGTAAGCATTTCGACTGAGTTAGCACGCAGAGGTACTGAGCCTAACTACGAGGTTGGACTAGGATCCATAGGTGACCTAAACGGATCTCTGTAGTTTAGTCTTCTGTAGCTACTCGGTTCCCTTTTCGAAGGGTGGAGCCCCCGCAAAAACATTTCTAACCTCTGCTACTCCACGAGCCTATTTGAATTTGAGTTGAGATCCGATATAGACAGGATAGAGCCAAATTGGGAAAGTATTACTGTGTATCAGCAAGTACCTACGCACACCCTAAACGTATGTTTTGCATTGTTCGTATTGTGTTGGTAGTGAACCTAAGGAAGTGATCGTTAATAGAGTCAGTCAAAGTCAGTAGTTCTCGCATAACGCGTAACAGAAAGTTTATTAACCCAACGATTATAATTAACCCATCCCCCATAAGTCTTTTTCATCACACTTGTATTATGAACTGATATTATATCATACCTGTCTTGAAATAACAGTGCAATAACTAACGACAATAACTAAGTGCACGCTGCTAGATTCACAGCGTGCCGTATAAGTTAGTTATAGCACTGCTGTAGGCGTGCATCATAGTTATTGCACTGTTATTTCAAAACAGTTATAACATAAGTACATTATAATACTTTGTAGCGTGCACTCAGCAATCATTTGCACTGGCACGTGAAGCCCGCGTGCATAAACTCGTGCGCTGCGCGCACTCGTTTATGCACTTGGAGCTTCACGTAACAGTGCGTATAAATTACTGAGTGCACTCTACACCGTGCTATAACCTACACATGTATCACTTCGGATGAAGAATGAGACAGAAAAGGCAAGCAAATGCGCACGCCAAAAGTCGCCAACCCTAATCTAAAAATATGAAGATGACCGATTGACTCACTACTTCGCGGGCAGTTTTTCCGCAGCACAATTTCGTAATCTCTGATAGACTTTTGTTAAAAATTAAAATTCCAGCAATCGTTAACGTTAAACTGTTAACGAAGAATTAAACAAGAAACGAAATAACGTGAAAGCGGAACCCTCAATTCAATTAGTGATCGACTTGTGGGTCGGATCGCCGGATCGGATTGGATCGACCGATCCGGGGGTCGGATCGGATCGCTGAATTTGCCAGATCGGATCGGCTTTAAAATTTCGGATCGGCGATCCGGATCGATAGTATAAGTTTTGAGTCTAAGCGTTGTCCCTGTCCTTAAGCGCTGTCCTTGTCCCTGTCCCTAGGTGTCCTTGTCCCTGTGTCCTCATGCTTTGTCCCTGTCCTTAAGAAATGTCCCTAAGGTCTATGGGGAATGTCCTTGTCCCTGTCCTTAGAGGTGATTGATTAATACTCCTTGAGATTAAGGAAATAGTTCTTTCTCACATGAACTAATGCTCAAACGTCATTGGATAATCTGCGTTTTGTTTAAAGTACCGTGAAAAAGTTATCAACCCGTCCCTATTTATAGACTGAAAAAAAAGAAAATCCAAAATTTCGAATATGGGATTCGAACTCTGGTAAATAGGTTAAAAAGCAAAAATCATAACCACTCGACTTCCAAGGTATGGAAAACGGGGCGCTAGAACATCTTTATGAACTTCTGGTATATTTCGGGTTGGTATAAAAATTGAAAACCAAATATTTTTCACGCAAATATGTGTTTAATAACCCAAAAATAACGATAGACTTAATACCGCAACACAAGCCCACGACATTCTTTCACTAGTAGTCGAGATAGTCCGTGACATGTGTCCGTGATAGCTGTTCTTCGTGTCGTCACATGTAGTAACTGCCGTATTTTGATTGGCCGAGTTGCTTAGGGACAGGGAAAAAGTAGAACATTGCTCAACATTGCTTAGGGACACATGGACAGTCCTTATGGCTGCTTAAGGACATTCCCTAAGCTGCTTAGGGACAAGTATGAATCAATCGCCGCTTAGGGACAGGGAAAAGGAAAAGGACACCAGAAAAGTATGAATCAAACCCGCATAGGGACAGGGACATTTCTTAGGGACAAGGACAGTCCTTAAGGACGAGTATGAACCGGGCTTGACGGGACCCCCCCTCCCTCCCCCGGGACCAAATTTTTTTTTTGGGGGGGGTCTTCCGCCCCACCCCCCCCCCCAACTAAATGTATTTAGTCGACCCACGACCAACTTTGACCCACCATTTTAAGATACCGTACATGGTGATCGATCGTTTTTAGCTGATACCCTGTACAGTTCGCACAGTGTACAGCTGTACATTGTTCACATTGGTACTTGCTTTTACCGAATGGTACCCAAATTCAATTAGCCAGATTGGATTGAATAGGTGAAAAATTCTTCAGAATTCGCCAGTTTGACAAAATCCAGCGACCCGCGCAGCCTGAAGTCTGTACCCGAGGGTTGATCCTCGGCTCACATTTTCCGATCCAACCTAACCCAGTGGATATCCACGACCTGCGGTAGTGACCCAAAATTTTCAAGAAATTTTCATTTTCCATTTAATCAAAATTTTTGATCGTGGGATTGTCTAACTAGCTCTCATTGCAAAAATGCCGTCTTATCATCTATATACACACTCATTAAATTTTTTAAGCAATATACTCATTATAATAAGTTATACTTAACAATATTTCTACAAAAAATGAGATTTTTTAGCTTTCATCAAGGTTACACAATTTTGAATCGGATCGGATCGGATCGACCGATCAGGGCCTGTATCGGATCGCCAATCAAGCATCCGGATCGGATCGGCATCAAAATTTCGGACCGATCCGATCCAATCCACATCACTAAATTCAATGTAATCAATTTCTACTATCTTGCCGTCGTAACCAGCGATTATTAGTTAGCAAGAGCTACGGAGTGATTAATCAATCCGTCTTAATAGACAGGAGGACCTTAGGAAAGGTTTCCTTCTCTTACGCCCCCATCTGCCAGCACTTCTGTACAGACACGCAGGAAAATGTCTTACTTTACCTCCAAGGTGCCATTTCGTAAGTTGTTTTTTTAGCGTGCAATACAACTTGAGAAACTTTACAGATGGCAGTTCAAGTATATAATATCTAGAATAAGTTTCGAAAACGCGTCGACAATTTTTGTAACGCTTCATAGTGCCTGGAAAAAACTGGAATTCAGAATTCATACATTTCATCGACAGCGCCACTGAATCGAGCTCAAGGTTTTCATCCATTAATGAAACCAGCAGCTTATTCTCTCTATTATATTATTCAATTATTATAGATGCATCTATAAAACTACACATCAGTTGATGTTGAACACAAAATACTACACCACGGGAATAAAAAAATTATTTATTTTCTCTGGCCGAAAATAACTTAGGTTCTGCTTTCTAGCTAAAGTCAGGCGATCACTTTTTTTTTAACTGACATCAGACATTGATGTCTGATTTCTCACTCAATAGCATAGTGCTCCTATGGTCTCTTGGTGAGTGGATCTTTTTTTTTTTGCCATCTAATTGTAACTTTTCATAACCCACGATTCTAGTATTTCAACACGAATACCTCTTACCGTGCTGCTCTCCGTGTTCTGTCTGAGAACTAGTCCTGGTCCTTTGTATTTGGTGGTTTGGGGACGCTGATCTGGCGCGTGGGCGCTGAGATCGGTTCTGTGTGCCATTAGGCATTGCTTGTTTGGAAAGCGGATCCGCAGGACGATCAGAATAAACGCAAGAAATCGCCAATGCATACGCGATAATCAAGAGCAAGGTAAATTATAGGCCGCACGCTGAGAGAGCAAACGCGTGAACTGACTGTTTTACACTGTACACTACCACCTGACTGCTCATTTGCATAAAACGCCTAACGCATCATTTGCATAAAGCCTGCCTTTAGCTATCTTGCACAACTATCATTTATTTAATAATTTGATATAGCCCTAGCAACTACAAATCAATAGAATCATTCTACACACACACTTAGGTAACTCACAGCCATAATACATGTTTATTGTTTATGCATACAAAACTAAACAACAAAAACTAATAATGAGACTGTTTATCTGGGGCCTGTTTCAATAAATTCACAGGCGCACAATTGTGACAAATTTGGCTGCAAAATCAGGTGATTCGTAATGAAAATATATGTCAATTCATTACGAATCACCTGATTTCTCACTAACAAATCTCACACAATTGTGGGCCTGTGAGTTTATTGAAACGGGGCCCTGGTGAACAAAAAAGGATCCGGCTAGAAAACAGAGTAGTAGTCATTTTAGAACAAAAGCTCATGTTACCACAAATTTAATTGGGACTTTGGGAGGGTCTGGCGCAGGGCAAACCACCAGACCGAGACCCCGTGTACATGTTTGAATGTTACTGTACAAGATTTTGTACCATTAATCAGTGCAAACCAAAACCAAGGATTGTTACTTGTTAGCTTTTGAGTTCGAAGGTGTCAATTTTAACACAATACAAAACTACAGCACTTATTTTTCAAACAGTAAAAATGTGCACAAAGTCGTATTTGACTCTATCCAATTCATATCCCAGTGTAGAAAAGCCTATCAGACATAAATATATTTATCTTTTTTCAGCACCAAGCATTGGGCAAGTTAACGCGTTATCTGTTAGTATTTTTTATCATCAACTACATTGCTGTTTTTTATCAAACTTTCGTGATTCATAGGAAACTAAACTTTGTCAAATATATACAAACAACAGTCAACAACTACAGATAAACAAAAGTGACTCGGCTTACTGTAACTTTGACGTCACAGAAATAAAGTATTACATCATATACAAGTTTATTAAAAAGTACAAAAATATGGCTTATGTTCGCAAGGACTATGCAGGTGTACCATACTTACGAGTTAGTATCATAGAAAGTATGAGCTATGATATTTTCAGCAACAAGGTCTAACCTAAGTTTCCTTTATTTTTTACCCCCTCTCAATGATTTGACTATTCGCGGTACAGTCTAGCAAAACTCATCCCATACGTAACTGTAGTTATCTTTCGCGGAAACCATTACCAAATTCAAACAATTTGTGTTTGCAAAATATATCAAGTCAAATTTTAAATTGCGTCATAAAGCTAGTATATAAATCCAGAAAAATTCATAACTTTATAACTTTTGAACGTTACGACTGGCTAAATCATCTTAAAACAGTTATTTCTAACCATGGTTTCGAAGATGTTTGCTGCTTTTTTGCTAGTCAGCGTATTGGCAGCTTTTCTGCACGATTTCGGTGCGATTCCGGGATCTGGGCTGGGATCCGTCCTGATTCCGGGAGCTGAAGCGGGACGCAATTTCGGGAAAAAGAGCCGAGCCAGAGCTCGTAACCGCGGCGGCAATACCGGAAACAGTAAGCTGAACGGATTATATTATATATTATGCCGGTATATAATGCATTACATAACTCAAACAATTTGAGTCGACTGACACTTTCAGGTGTATGTCTAATCCAAAATCTAATGAAATAAGTTGAGTTAAATAAATCACAGTTGAGCGCAGACACGGTGCAGGCTCACTAACAACTAACTCCTAAGATGGATTAAACGGATTACATTAAAATTTGTTTGCTTAATAACTTATTAATAATAACTTATCTCTTGAGATAGACTTAAAAAAATTGTGCATGAACGGGCGCCGTTGCATACAACAGTAAGCATAAATTTTGTGTGAATTCATAAACAAGGTCACGAGTTATTGGCAAAACAAATGGTAATGTAGTGCGTTGAATCCATCTTAAGAATTGGCCTTAAGACTCTAAAGGCGCAATATTCTATAAAAAGCGGCCACATTGAAACAATTGAATTTTAGCATTTGTTTATCAAACATGTATGATTGACTTTCATATTTCAGAAGGCCACACCAAAAACCAACGCAACAGCAACCGAAACAAACACGAACGTGGCGACGCCCGGAGAAACTCGGATCAGGGTCGAAGCAACAGCCCGAACAAACGACAAGGCTGAACTGAAAACTATACCACTCCATATAAAACTCGAACGTACTGTTTTATTTTTATAACATTGCTATATTGATACTGTTAAGGGTCGATTCATACTTGCCTCCAAGTATGAAACGGAGTGTGTAAATGTGTAATAATTAAATAAAATCTATACGTTATGGCATGCTTGTATTATGAACTGATATTATATCATACCTGTCTTGAAATAACAGTGCAATAACTAACGACAATAACTAAGTGCACGCTGCTAGATTCACAGCGTGCCGTATAAGTTAGTTATAGCACTGCTGTAGGCGTGCATCATAGTTATTGCACTGTTATTTCAAAACAGTTATAACATAAGTACATTATAATACTTTGTAGCGTGCACTCAGCAATCATTTGCACTGGCACGTGAAGCCCGCGTGCATAAACTCGTGCGCTGCGCGCACTCGTTTATGCACTTGGAGCTTCACGTAACAGTGCGTATAAATTACTGAGTGCACTCTACATCGTGCTATAACCTACACATGTATCACTTCGGATGAAGAATGAGACAGAAAAGGCAAGCAAATGCGCACGCCAAAAGTCGCCAACCCTAATCTAAAAATATGAAGATGACCGATTGACTCACTACTTCGCGGGCAGTTTTTCCGCAGCACAATTTCGTAATCTCTGATAGACTTTTGTTAAAAATTAAAATTCCAGCAATCGTTAACGTTAAACTGTTAACGAAGAATTAAACAAGAAACGAAATAACGTGAAAGCGGAACCCTCAATTCAATTAGTGATCGCCTTGTGGGTCGGATCGCCGGATCGGATTGGATCGACCGATCCGGGGGTCGGATCGGATCGCTGAATTTGCCAGATCGGATCGACTTTAAAATTTCGGATCGGCGATCCGGATCGATAGTATAAGTTTTGAGTCTCGACCAAAAAATTTCGTTATTTGACAAAATTTTAAAGACTTTTCGACATATCAATCAAACGCACAAGTATAACTACTACTCAAATTATCAAATTATCGGCTTGATATTAGTGGAAGCGCACACTTTATGCATACATAAGTGGAGGGGAAGTTTCTCATCATTGAAGTTGCGTGAAGACACGTACTAAATGTGTGATGTGAAATGTTTAGAAATATATCTTAATTTTCGCCTACAAAAACAATCTTGCAACAATGTTTTCGTTAACACAAGAGTTAGGCATTGCTCGTTACAGGCAGAATCGACGCAGATAGAAATTTTCGATCCGCGACCCAACCCAAGCCGCGGTTTGACACTTGTGGGTAACCCCCGATCCAAGCCACGCCGTCATAGTCGACCATACATGTAACAGCACCAAAATATTGGGTACCCCTCCCCCCTCTGGTGGGAACCCCCCTCCCCTGCGTCAACTCATTTTCGACCCCCCTCCCTCGCAAAAATGACGAAATTTTTACCGTTTTTGACCAAAAAACACCGATTTTGACAATTTTTGGCGAATATTTTGGTAAAAATCGCTTACATTTCACCAAAAAAGGCCGATTTTTTCAAATTTTGGCCAAAATTCTACTCCCGCCGGGACTCTCCCCCCTCTTTTCTCCCTGAAGCCTGGTTCATACTCGTCCCTAAGCGTTGTCCCTGTCCTTAAGCGCTGTCCTTGTCCCGGTCCCTAGGTGTCCTTGTCCCTGTGTCCTCATGCTTTGTCCCTGTCCTTAAGAAATGTCCCTAAGGTCTATGGGGAATGTCCTTGTCCCTGTCCTTAGAGGTGATTGATTAATACTCCTTGAGATTAAGGAAATAGTTCTTTCTCACATGAACTAATGCTCAAACGTCATTGGATAATCTGCGTTTTGTTTAAAGTACCGTGAAAAAGTTATCAACCCTATTCACAGTTTAACACGGGGAGGTATGGGGGGGGTCCGGGACCCCCCCAGATTTTTGACTTTGGTACAAGGGCAAGCGAAATTCGGTACAAGGGCAAGAAAATTTTGAGCCAAGGTACAAGGGATGGAAGATTTTTGCCGCGGTTTAAGGCCAAAGGCAAGAATGATTGTAACCATGGTAGATGGTATATATATACAATGGTAGTAAAAACTCTGACCCTTTATGAGGACAAAGGCAATAAAAAGCTTAGCTATATATATTGCAGAGGCAATACAAATTTTGAGTTTGACCAAGGGAACAAGGGTAAGCCATCTTGAGAAGTCTGGTATAGGGGCCAGGTCAGAAGGACCCAGAGACTTTGTCCGCGGGACAAGGGTAAGCCATCTTGAGAAATGTGGTACAAGGGCCGTGGCAGAGAAATTGCTTTTTTTTGCTTTTTTTAGTGTTATCCCTGTTATCTTTTATGAAAGCGTACAATGAATGAATTAAAAAGGGGAGTTTCCCCCCCACCCGAAATTTTTTCCCAGTAATTTTTTACACAAGGGTCGCCCCTTCGGTTTTTATGGTCTGGCCGCAAAAATTTTCTGATACGTTTCCAATTGACTAAATTTAGCCGGAAAAATCAAAAATTTTCCCAATTTTTTTTCTGGGGGCTGCCGCCCCCAGACCCCTGCGACTCTGTTGACTTACTATTCCTTGTTATTATCTTTCATCAAAGCCTATGCATGTATATTGTATACACAAGTACATTATGCTGCATGTGCATAACTTGTGGAATACACTGTCTGATATGACGCTCCCATCTTTTGTTTTAAATTTTGTCAGAAAAAATTTCTGATACGTCTCCAGTTGACCAAATTCTGTCTAAAAATTGGAAAAATCGCCAATTTTTTTCTGGGGACTGCCGCCCCGAGAATTGCTAAAAAAAGTGCATTTTTACCCGACACCCGTTACAAAAATCGAAAAGCCAATCCCCCGAAATTTTTTTCTGAGTACGCCTATGTCGGCTATACTGATTTACAAAACTAGCAGGAGCATGTATCAATGTATGCGAACGAAAGCTGTATAAATCCAAGCCTAGTTCCACCTGACGTCACACAATGGCACTATGGCAGATATAACATGCACAGCAAAAAGAAAAATGGTCCAGCAAGAAGTCACACCACTGCAAAGTGTGAGTTAAAATGTAAAAATTAGTTTTAAGTTCCTGTGGGTAACATTTTTTCAGAGATGTTTTACTTACCAATATTTTAGTTTTCACTCACGTTCGGTTCAGGTACAAGGGCAGTCAAAATATTGGTACAGGACCCCCCCAGATTCGACCCCCGTGTTAATGTATGACCCTATTTATAGACTGAAAAAAAAGAAAATCCAAAATTTCGAATATGGGATTCGAACTCTGGTAAATAGGTTAAAAAGCAAAAATCATAACCACTCGACTTCCAAGGTATGGAAAACGGGGCGCTAGAACATCTTTATGAACTTCTGGTATATTTCGGGTTGGTATAAAAATTGAAAACCAAATATTTTTCACGCAAATATGTGTTTAATAACCCAAAAATAACGATAGACTTAAGGTGGCGCTCAGGGGAACCGACTTTGGTGGTTAATTTTTTTCAGCGGCATTTTTGACCATAATGTCTTGAAGGAAAGTTGTTCAAAATGAAAATATCTTTTATTTGATGTGCATATTGTGATAAATTTTTTTTTACATTTTTTTGGACAATTTTGTAGCCGTAGCAAAAAAATTTTTGTTTCCATATAAAATGATTACTCATATCATTGAAATATGCGGCTTCTTAGCTTTAAATTGATGTATTAAACTTAAGAATACGTTGAAGTTTTGCTGAGTTATTTAGCCGTGAAAATAGCAAATCCAAAATGAAAAACCTACAAAGCTGATAAATCTTCGAAAATGTCAATTTTTTGATTTAATTTCTTAAAAAAATGAGTATGGCTTTTTGTAACTTTTTCAACGGAAATATGCAGTCCTAGGAAAGGTCTAATTTTTGAAAAAGTGAAACGTGTGGGCAAACCTTACATTTTTGCGTATCGAAATCGACTACTTTTTTTGGACCTGAGTCCCAGCTGCCGTTTGCGATTGAGTTGAAAATTTGCACAATGAAAGAAAGAATATAAATGCAGACGTGAAAGTTTTTCGATTTTCAAATTTTGGCCCGCAGCACTTTTTGTAGTCGCTCAAACACGACTGATTTTTGAAAAATCGATTTTTTGCAAAATCAAAATTAAAAATGAAAAATCGAAGATCAATCACGTCTAGATTTTTGAGAGATCTTTCTATTGATACCAATATTATTAAAATCGGTTGAAGTTTCGCTGAGCTAGGTCAAAAACAAAATTAGTGTGAATAGGAAATTCGACATGGTCATAAATTTTGACACATTCACATTAAAGTGCTGAACTGTATTGTAAATAGGTTTTTTTGATGTCTCTTTGATATACAATTAAAATGGTATTGCTATTTATTGCATGAGCTGAGCGCCAAACATGAGATTTGTTGCTGAGCGCTACCTTAATACCGCAACACAAGCCCACGACATTCTTTCACTAGTAGTCGAGATAGTCCGTGACATGTGTCCGTGATAGCTGTTCTTCGTGTCACATGTAGTAACTGCCGTATTTTGATTGGCCGAGTTGCTTAGGGACAGGGAAAAAGTAGAACATTGCTCAACATTGCTTAGGGACACATGGACAGTCCTTATGGCTGCTTAAGGACATTCCCTAAGCTGCTTAGGGACAAGTATGAATCAATCGCCGCTTAGGGACAGGGAAAAGGAAAAGGACACCAGAAAAGTATGAATCAAACCCGCATAGGGACAGGGACATTTCTTGGGGACAAGGACAGTCCTTAAGGACGAGTATGAACCGGGCTTGACGGGACCCCCCCTCCCTCCCCCGGGACCAAATTTTTTTTTTTTTGGGGGGGGGGTCTTCCGCCCCACCCCCCCCCCCCCCCCAACTAAATGTATTTAGTCGACCCACGACCAACTTTGACCCACCATTTTAAGATAACGTACATGGTGATCGATCGTTTTTAGCTGATACCCTGTACAGTTCGCACAGTGTACAGCTGTACATTGTTCACATTGGTACCTGCTTTTACCGAATGGTACCCAAATTCAAGTAGCCAGATTGGATTGAATAGGTGAAAAATTTTTCAGAATTCGCCAGTTTGACAAAATCCAGCGACCCGCGCAGCCTGAAGTCTGTACCCGAGGGTTGATCCTCGGCTCACATTTTCCGATCCAACCTAACCCAGTGGATATCCACGACCTGCGGTAGTGACCCAAAATTTTCAAGAAATTTTCATTTTCCATTTAATCAAAATTTTTGATCGTGGGATTGTCTAACTAGCTCTCATTGCAAAAATGCCGTCTTATCATCTATATACACACTCATTAAATTTTTTAAGCAATATACTCATTATAATAAGTTATACTTAACAATATTTCTACAAAAAATGAGATTTTTTAGCTTTCATCAAGGTTACACAATTTTGAATCGGATCGGATCGGATCGACCGATCAGGGCCTGTATCGGATCGCCAATCAAGCATCCGGATCGGATCGGCATCAAAATTTCGGACCGATCCGATCCAATCCACATCACTAAATTCAATGTAATCAATTTCTAGTATCTTGCCGTCGTAACCAGCGATTATTAGTTAGCAAGAGCTACGGAGTGATTAATCAATCCGTCTTAATAGACAGGAGGACCTTAGGAAAGGTTTCCTTCTCTTACGCCCCCATCTGCCAGCACTTCTGTACAGACACGCAGGAAAATGTCTTACTTTACCTCCAAGGTGCCATTTCGTAAGTTGTTTTTTTAGCGTACAATACAACTTGAGAAACTTTACAGATGGCAGTTCAAGTATATAATATCTAGAATAAGTTTCGAAAACGCGTCGACAATTTTTGTAACGCTTCATAGTGCCTGGAAAAAACTGGAATTCAGAATTCATACATTTCATCGACAGCGCCACTGAATCGAGCTCAAGGTTTTCATCCATTAATGAAACCAGCAGCTTATTCTCTCTATTATATTATTCAATTATTATAGATGCATCTATAAAACTACACATCAGTTGATGTTGAACACAAAATACTACACCACGGGAATAAAAAAATTATTTATTTAATAATTTGATATAGCCCTAGCAACTACAAATCAATAGAATCATTCTACACACACACTTAGGTAACTCACAGCCATAATACATGTTTATTGTTTATGCATACAAAACTAAACAACAAAAACTAATATTAAGGTGGCGCTCCTGAAATGTGACTTTTCAAAAAACAGCAGTCTGGGGCCAATTTTAGATGCACAATGGCAAGCTGGTGTAAACGTATGCCCAAACACAAAAAATGAAGCTGAATGCTGATTGATACAAATTAGCATTCACTCTAGACCAAACGTGAGTGGAATTTCGGCTTGCGATTTCTCTTCACAAGTACACAGCTGTTGCACAACCAATAGCTCATTTTGCTCGCTATAACGTGATCGAGCGGTCGCAAAATGTCATTTTTGATGAATATGATTGATATATTGAAAAACACTAAAATCACGATTTTCGAAAATCGTAAATTTGACTGAATTTTTTAAATACTATCGATTTACTCAAAATCAAATTTTGCGACCGCTCGGAGACAACAAGGTGAATTTATGTGCCAAATTTTAACTTTTTTCGTTTGGCCAATTTTTTAAAATCGCAAGCCGAAAATTTGCGTTCGTATTCACACGCACTTTATTTCAGCATCAAGCAGAAAATAGTGCTTTATTTTACAAAAATTTTACACCACATTCAACAAAACACCGAAAATTTTAATGTATGTGCAAGTAAAATACGACTGCTTGTGTTTTTCAATCTTCCAAAATCATTACATACGTGTAAATGCACTGGCTTATGAAGCTATTTTCGTGAAAATCTATTTTTCTTGCTGTAAAAAGGTCAAAAATTTTCAAAATTTTTTTCATGTAATATGCACATCAAATTGAAGGAAATTAAATCCTGAACAACTTTTGTTCTTGCGATGTAAGGTTATTTTTGCGCATTTACAAAATAATGGCCAAAACCCACATTTCAGGAGCGCCAAATTAA
>JASANF010010008.1:0-30147 GCA_030248245.1 Trissonchulus sp. WLG1_4
TGAAAAATTTTACGATTTCTTTTCTGAGCGGTGCTGCCCCCAGACCCATATCCCCGCAACTTTATGCCTTAGCGATCTTGCCTTTGTAATGCAAATCCACTGGTTAAAATTACAAAAAATTCAATTTAACCTAGTGTTGGGACAAAAGTTCGGGTTCGGGTTCGGGGACGGTTCGGGTTGTTTTTTCAGTTCGGGTTCGGGTTCGGGTTCGGGTACAAGTCAGTTCGGGACGCAAAAAGTGGTTCGGGTACCTAAATTTACTGACCAAATTATAAAATTTTTGTACCGATTTTTTAGAATTTCGAAAATTATAAACATGTTTTTATAATATTGTAATAAATACTAGAATAAACTTCACATTTTTCAAGCAATCCTAATTTTTTTAATTGTTCCTTGCTTTCCTCACAGCAAGGCTGCACACGTGTTAGTGTGCATGTCTGTTCGGAAATAGTTCGAATTCAAGCGGAGGTTTGAAACAAAATCAGCCCTAGGCCTGAACTCTATTCAACTGTATTCGCGCAAACAATTCATAAGCGGCAGCTTTCGAAAATGCCAAAATGACATTATAATAATTTGTTTATAAACTTTTTTAGTCTTTCGGCTTAATCGCGTATCGTAACAGCGAGTATAAATCGCGTGTAGTTTGATCATATCAACCCAACCTGGACTGATATGATACAAACCATTTATATATCCATTGGTCAAATTATTATTCCAATTCAAAATGGTAATCCGGCACCGGCACCTGGCATGGCGTACGCTGAAAACTTCGCCGTCTTGGTACATTTTGTGTGATTCGTCAATTAAAGAAAATAATAAAAATCGTAAATAGGCCTGAAGCTGAGAACCTAAACCAGCGCAAGGTCGACACTATCTGTCAGTATTAGCAACGAAACATCTGCTCCGCAAGGGAAAATCTGACACTCATAACTCATCTATGTACATTGCCTCGTAGCGTGTTGGTTTGGGTTGGGCGTTCGAGTGTTAATTCAAAAGTTGGCAGTTAGAATCCCATCCACTAGGTTAACAAAATCCCCTTGAAGAGATTAAGTTTACATGTTCTCCTGCCGACCCAGCAGTCTATCCTCACGGGGTCGGTAAATGGGTATATACCACATGCATGTCAGAAGGTAACAGGGCCTGTGAAGGGCTTTTGCCTGAGGTGCTGGCCCCCTTTCATGTATATAAACAGATATAAGCACCGAACCCCGAAGGCTGGATCAGTCGGACGTAAGTCCGGGGGGTTACCTACGTTACCTCATGGGGATTACCCTCTCCTCAGACACCTGGCGCCCCCCCTCAACCCGCCCTCCTTATGATTGCCGAAAAAGTGTACCAAAATTGAGTAAAAATTCAAAAAATCGCAAAAAATTTCTCGCTGCAGTCAAAAAAGTGCCACAAAAATGAATTTAAAATCGAAAAAATGCAAAATTTTTCCAACTGGCGCCGGTGCATCTCTGAACATGATGCAATTTATAAAGTTTCATGAAGCTTATCTATTGAAGCTATTGAGGGAAAATTTTTTTGCGCAAATCGCAGCTTTTTGAAGACAAGTACATGTATAACCCATGCAATGCACCCATGTTTCATTTTTTTTTTAAATCGAAACAAAGCGGTGAAAGTTGAATATGACTTAAGACACGTTTTCAGTGCAAATCGAGGAAAGCTTTCGCAGTCAAAAAAATCGATCTCCTTCGATCGTGCTCAAATTTTGTCTAAACATTGTCCCATATGAGTCATTGCACTATGCAAAGTTTTAGCTCCCACAATTGATCCTGGCGGGAAATATGATCTTTCAAAAATCAAAAATTGAGCTGGAAGTTTGAGCTCTGAACAACTTTGCCTAATTGTTTACCAAACTTTACCCAAGCAACATTGAATCGTAAAAACATGTTCCTAGGTATAAAAATAGCTGACCAATTCAATTCCAAATTTATTTTTGCTTTAGCTAGAAGAAAATGTAAAAATTTAGGCCATTTTTTCGAAAAATGCAGTTTTTGCTAAAAAACATTTTGGCCCCAAACGATAATCGAAACCCCGAATAAGGAAATTGTTAAAACGGAATTTGAAAGGGTTTTGTAAGTTCTAAAACATATCCAAAAAATAGCGAAATCGTGTGATCCTCCGGCGGTCAAATATTCCAAAAACTGATATTTTGCACACACTGGCTTATGAATACTATAGACAAAAACACCCATTGTGCTCGAAAATTAACTGATTCTATACATCATTTTGCTTTTGTGTACATGCTGTATAACCTGTTATATAATATTATATGGTTATTTTTATTCGGAAGTGTGGAAAATTTATGCAATAATGAATTTAAGTCTTTTGAGATAACTAAACTCGTTCAATTAAAACCCAAATTTACTCACTAATTCCTTCAATAGTACAGTTAATGCCATCGTTCAAATATAGTATTTACAAAAATAAATTGTCTTTAGAACCTACAAACTATATGCAACTATCAGTCCTGTCAAATAATGCAATCGGGCTCCGAATTGTCAATGATAATATCTGTTGAATATTTGCGTTTTTATCATATTATAACTAGTCTACTTTCAAAATTCTATCAGTCACTGATTTCGCCTGAGCTGAAGCAACTACTGTTAGGTAGCGTAACCTTAAATGTGCCTTATCGGGTTTTGTCCGATCATGTGGCTGGCATTACCTCTTACATGTACACAAGATCGCGCAGCTTAGCTCGACACTACATAGCAGAAGGTTCTCCTCAAGAAACAACCAAAATCCAAACAGGAAAAGTCATTAAACCGTGACCGGGTCGATCTTTTTTTTAGAGTATATAATTGACCGTATGACGCCAATGCCGTGGGGAATGAAAACCCGAAATTAAAATCCGGTGAGAAAGTAGAAATTCCCTCATTTCTTAGCCAAATTGTAAAAAAGAAACAAATAAAAGAGTTTAAAGCGTATGCAGAGCAAACTGGAAAGTCCGATAAACTATTGGCTGATTCTACATACTACAAAATTCTTAAACTGCTAAAAATAAAGTACAGGACTGCAGTGACTGGATTGGATTACAAAACAAATGCCGGATTAGAGGCGTTTGATAATCTCGAACAGCTTTTATCTAATCTGCATGAAAAAGAGCAGATCAGTTTAGAAGACATGACACAGAGAAAACAAGATTTGCGTCAAGCTAAGTCTTATTTACAAGGTGACTACAAATACCATGTTAAAACAAGTTCATCAGTAGCCGATCACTGCACTACCCATGCTTTGAGTGACTCAGAAAACTCATCGTGGAGAACTCAATGTACTCACCGTCACGACGATCAATGCCAACGCTGCACGCATGTGAACAACACTTTGGAAAATTTTCGGACTCTCGTGGACAATGCAAATTTTGAAGACGCTCACGAAAAATCGCAAACTGTGTATGACGTTGCCAATTGGCTTGATAGAGTTGTTAAAATGAAGCTGCACAAGTTGCGGTCAGTGCAACAAAGTTTAGCTAGAACAGAAAAACTGAAAAATTTAATGTACGAAGAAGCTTGGATAGTAATGGACTTTGCAATGAAGTTTCTCCCCTCCACTGGCCGTGAAAATCAAAATCGGAAAAAAGGGGATTAATTGGCATATTTCGTATATTGTACGTAAAACTGAGGAAGGATTTGCATATTTCAGCATATGTTCAGTCAACACGTAGCCCAAGACTCGACAACAGTGGCAGCTGTACTTAATGACACACTAATTAGACTAAAACGAGAATGGCCTGAGCTAAGACAAGTGTTTGTACAGTCAGACAATGCTGGATCCTACCATTCTGCAGCACTTTTGCCTTCGGTCAATGCCATTAATCGAAACTACCTAACCATGACATTTTTATCGAGCGTTGGGATTTCAGTGAGGCACAGGACGGTATGCCAGTATACTTAATTTTTACAACGTGTCTTTAAAACGAGAGGGTAAAAGTCGTGTGTATGCTTATACACGAATATAATTTTTTCTTATATATGTTGTGGCCATTTCTCACGCGAAAGCATTTCGCTCCATGGCACACGGACACGCCATGGCGTAAGTGAGGGAGAAAGTCGTTTCGCATTGAAGGGGATCTTTATCAAGAGCACGAGCGTGCAGCCTAGCGTGCTCGTTACGATGTTCCCTGGCATGTTCCCTGACTTGCGCCATGCAATGATTTTTCGTATGAACTGGCCTAATTTAGTTCTATTTCAACTCATGTGAGAACTCCTTACCCCTCATAGGTGCTGCAGACGCGTGTCACCACTAAATTGCCTACGGTAAACATGGCCTATAGAATCTTAGATAGCGCTTTCGGCACAAAATGTGCAATTGGCATTTCAATTTCAATATCTGCAACTCGGTTAATAGTTTCAAACTGCTCATAGATGCTGACCTAACACTGTTTAGACCTAAAACTGTTGAAATGTGTTTAGCAAATCCAAACATAACAGTTTGGATTTCAGTCAAATAAGTATGCACTTTAGATTTACTGTATGAGCCGCCACTAATGGGATATGCGTTACGAAAGCCACCCTCGCGCACAAGGTTTCCTGATAATGTCAGAATGTTCTTAAATAATAAGCTTAACGAAGGTGACTCTAGTGGTAAAAAGTTTGATGCCCGTGACGTTGCTGCTTTGTTGCGTAGTGTAAAAAATCCTATATCTGGAAAACATGTAATTGCTCCAAATGAGTGTTTATCGTGGCAACAAGTAGCATCATACTGGAGTTCAACGGCAAGAAAAATCAAACGAACGGCAAGAAAATTCAAACGAGAACATCGCGAAAGTGAAAAGACTGATGACATATTATACAGAACAACGAAGTTACAGAAGCACCGGACGATTTATATATGGACGATCCAAACATGGGTACTTTTGACAACTTGATTGAAGAAACAATTTCGGAAGTTTTAAGCCAAATGCGCCATAACTAGTAGAAGTCATTCGGAGTCCTAAATACGCAAATAAGCTTTGAAGTTAAAACCCTAAAATATGTCTGCAATATATTTAAATGACAATAATAACCTTGAATGTAAAAAATAAGTTTTTCACCTTGAACTGTGGCAAGGTGTGTTCACTGGTACGTATCAACGTATCTCAGGTAAAAGCATCGAAGTCGTATAAAAATAGACATTCAGATAATTGTGAAACAAAAAAGGATTAGAATTAAGGTCTGACCACTAGTTAATTATTATAGTCGCATGACTTTTGCTACTACTTGCCGTACTCTTGAGGATTGGAATCTATTCCTTCCGTAATTAATCACCTGTTTTCTTTCAAATGGTGTAAATATTTTTTATCAGACTTTAGTGATAGAATTTTGAAAGTAGACTAGTTATAATATGATGAAAACGCAAATATTCAACAGATATTATCATTGACAATTCGGAGCCCGATTGCATTATTTGACATGACTGATAGTTGCATATAGTTTGTAGGTTTAAAAACAATTTATTTTTGTAAATACTATATTTGAACGATGGCATTAACTGTATTATTGAAGGAGTTAGTGAGTAAATTTGGGTTTTAATTGAACGAGTTTAGTTAGCTCAAACGACTTAAATTCATTATTGCATAAATTTTCCACACTTCCGAATAAAAATAACCATATAATATTATATAGCAGGTTATACTGCATGTACACAAAAGCAAAATGATGTATAGAATAAGTTAATTTCCGAGCACAATGGGTGTTTTTGTCTATAGTATTCATAAGCCAGTGTGTGCAAAATATCAGTTTTTGGAATATTTGACCCCCGGAGGATCACACGATTTTGCTAATTTTTGGATATGTTTTAGAACACACAAAACTCTTTCAAATACCGTTTTAACATTTTCCTTATTCGGGGTTTCAATTATCGTTTGGGGCCAAAATGTGTTTTAGCAAAAACTGCAGTTTTCGAAAAAATGGCCTAAATTTTTAAATTTTCTTCTAGCTAAAGCAAAAATAAATTTGGAATTGAATTTGTCAGCTATTTTTATACCTAGGAACATGTTTTTACGATTCAATGTTGCTTGGGTAAAGTTTTGTAAACAATTAGGCAAAGTTGTTCAGAGCTCAAATTTCCAGCTCAATTTGATTTTTGAAAGATCATATTTCCCGCCAGGATCAATTGTGGGAGCTAAAACTTTGCATAGTGCAATGACTCATATGGGACAATGTTTAGACAAAATTTGAGCACGATCGGAGGAGATCGATTTTTTTGACTGCGAAAGAGGTATTGAAAAAGCTCGATTATGGATGAGAATGTGTTTTAATTCGGCTTGAAAATTAGTCGGTTTTTGGCTAATCATTTTATTCAACGTTATGTAAGTATTAAAAAATTTATTCCTTGCACTAAAGGCTGTTATTTGTTATTGACTCTATTGCTTGCTCCACACTTTTTGAAATTCAAATATTATATTATATTCAAATATGGTGTGTAATATCAAGCACTTCATTTGGCCAAAGTTCGGGTTCGGGTTCGAGTAGTTCGGGTACGAATGGTTCGGGTTCGGGTTCGGGTTCAGGTACGTCTCGAAAAAAATCCCAACACTTAATTTAACCCATCATAACAGAAAATCGAAGTCATTCAATCCCCCCTTTTTTTCTGGCACCCCACTTCGGTGATGTCACCTAAAATGTCACGTTAATAACGTAGTGCATGCACCGATAGCAAACAAGACTTTTACGGTACCACCTGGACGCACTGTCATTGTGAGGGACGCAATTTTTTTGAACGGGACGCAAAATGGACGCAGTCTCGGATTTGAAAAAAAACCCTGCTTTCGATTATTCTCGATTGGGGCGCAGAAATCTCATGGTTATTAGGTATTGGGTAAAAGGCAGGTAAATTTACTATCTTTTAAAAATCCCAGTAGCATGTTTTGGTCCGAACCTAGTTCTCTACAAACGGCAGAAACAACATTAGGTATGTTCCAGGGATCAGTAATTCTGAAAAAAATGTTTAGCAACATTAAATGCGACTAAAGGGCTCAACTAACGGGTAGGATTAATTAATTAATTAATAGGATTTGCAGAATCTGTTCGTAGACACTCTTACCTGGTATTGGTGTCTACGAACAGATTCTGCAAATCCTATACAAACCAAGTATAAAGTACCTATTGGGCTGTGGCGCAACAGGAAAAATACAACACCGGTTTACGAGGGGATTTTCAGAACTGCGACACTTAGAATATGCAGAACGTTGTCAAATGTTGAGGTTACAATCGTTGGAGTTTAGAAGACTTTTCGGAGTCTTGTACTTGTTTATAAAATTATACATGGGCATACTTTTATAAACCCATATTATGTTTTTACATTTGCCAGTTATGATCGTACACGTGGATACAGATTTAAAGTTAGTTGTGCCCTTTAGTCGCATAAATGTTGCTAAACATTTTCAGAATTACTGAACCCTGAAACATACCTGATGTTGTTTCTGCTGTTTAAGTGAAAAAAATTGTAAAGAACTAGGTTCGGACCAAAACATGCTACTGGGATGTTTAAAAGAAAGTAAATTTACCTGGCTTTTTCCCGTATACGTAAGTGTACATGTGTACATAATATACACAATATACATGTATATATACATACCTATGTAAAATTTGACCCCTTGGAATCTTGGATTCCCGGTCAGAGGGTGTTGGAATCCAGGGAGGTTCTGGACAAAAACAAACCACGGAATCGTAATCAGGGACATCAAAATTCAAGTTTTGAAAGTTTTACCCCTTGGACACCTGTCGGGGAGGGGGGTACCCTGAGGGTGGTGGTGGGGTCGCAGGGGAATCAGCGAGCGTCATAGACAAAAATAGACCTCAGATTCGTGTTCAGGGAGTCAAATTACACCTATGAACATCAAAATCCGAATTTTCAAAACTTGACCCCTTGGATCCCTTTCTGGGGGGGGGGTACGATAGGAGATTGTCGTAGGAGACTTTACGAGAGTCACAGACAAAATTGAACCTCGGATTCGTGCTGAGGGGGTCAAATTACCCCAATGGACATCAAAATTTCAAATTCGAAAAAATTGACCCATTTTGACCCCCTAGGTGGCACCCTGGGGACCATGGGTGTCCAGAGTGAGTATAGGCAAAAATAAATCCCAGATTCATGTTCAGGACATCAAACTACCTCTAGAGACAAATTTTTGAGAACAGACTCGAAAAAAATTTTGACCCCAAAAGTGCAAAAGGGTCCCGAGTCCCCTTTGGGAACACCCTGGGGGGGCAATCGGTGGGGCATTGGTATTATTATGATATGTTCGCAAGTTCACAATCCATATTACACGAAAAAACTTTAACTATCATGAAAAACGAACAGCAAACCTAATTATTCTACTGTGAAGTTACGTACGCGCATACATGACACACAGCCAACCGGGGGGTACCGTCTAGGTGACTATTCAACATCTGAGCAAGAAAGTGATAATACCAGTGAATGCACAGCATATGGGTTTGTAAAGTGTAATACCAGTGAATGCACAGCATATGGGTTTGTAAAGTGTATACGTACCTACGTACGTATACTGCATAACCGTTGTTGCTAATTTGCATATTAGTCTGCACTTCCTGATGAGTCATGCAGTACAACTTTAATGCCCGCTAAGCTCATTTGCATATTAAACTACATCTAATTTGCATATTCTTTTGCGCTATATAAACGCGCACTGTGCAGGGATAATCAGTCTGTTTTCTTGCATTCCATCTTGCTTGCATTGCCTGTTCCTGCTCCCCGCCTGCTCCCCTTTTATTAAACCCTTTGCTTCTTTTAATGTTGTCCCGCGTCTATTTGGCTACTACGCTACATTTGGTGGCAGCGGTGACTGGTAAGTCTTGAAATCCACTGGCCATTCGCCTCTTTGGGGCAGTGGGGATTTTCGGAAAGAGGGGGAGTTGAGTTTAGGTCCGAGTCAGAAGCTTTGTTATGGCTGCTCATGCGCCCCCTAACACTGCCGACGACACCCTAAATTTTGTCGCAAAGTTGGCAGACCAGGTCCGAGTCAGAAGCGGTGTTATGGCTGCTCGTGCGCCCCCTGACACTGCAGACGACAACCTAAAATTTGCCGAAAAGTCGGCTGACCTTCCGTCCCCAAACCCTGAGATGATAGTTTCTTATTTGAACACCTCGTCCGTTTCGCAGACAAGAGGACATTCGAGACTGGTTTGGTGAATTCAAACGCGTCTCTGAGGCAAATGGGTGGTCGGAAGAAAGACAAAGGCAAGTTCTGCCAGGGTTAATGAAGGGTAGAGGCGCCCGCTGTTGGGATAGGTTAGTGAATGAGCAAGGGAAATAGCTTATCGACCTGGCTTGCAGACGGAGGACGCAGCGCACGTGCGCTATCCCTCCGATGCAACAGGCGAAAAATTTCCACAGGGTCCACGGGAGCACAGGTTTCTGCCTTGCGCGCGACACGCTGAACGACACCTGATGCCCCACTTGTGCCAGAAAATAAAGCTACTGCTTTGCCACAGTGTGCTGGCGGAACGATTTCATCGGGTTTTAGTTGATATGCTCTCAGCATATATGAAGGAAACGGTTAATGATTGGGGTCAATTGTTGCCATTCTGTCTTCATGCTTATCGGACAGCGGTTCCAGTCTTCGACTGGATTCAGCCCTTTTGAACTAGCGGACGGCAACTTCGATATCCCCTTGATGTTTCCTTAGCTGATGATGATGATGAGTCGTTTAGTGATCCTAAGGACTATAGAGCGCATCGGGTCAAAGGATTAGGTGAAGTTTATCAACAGGCTAAAGCCAGTATTGAAAAAGTTCAGCAGGCTCAAAAGGACCATTATGACAAAATTTCGTCTTAAGTAAAGTTCGAAATTGGGGATAAGGTATTGCGGAAAGTGATACCTATAGATTAATTTCGTCATAAGTGAAATTCGAAATTGGGGATAAGGTATTGCGGAAAGTGATACCTAAAGATTCCAAGTTTAGACCGAGATGGTCTGGTCCATATGTCGTTGTTGAGCAGCTAGGTCCAGTGACGTGCAAACAACGTCGAGATCGAGTGCAACCGTTCACAATCTACGTGAACAAGTTGAAGAAGTACTTTGAGCGGTCTTAGAATGTCACTAGAATTGTGTTTTGTAGCTAGTCATTATATTCATGTCTAGTAGCTCGACTTTGCTTTTTGGAAAAGGGTATAAACTTTTCAACCGGACTAGGACTGACTCGACTGCAGCTGAGGACTAACAAACCTAAACTTGGTATCAAGTGACGCTACAAAACCATTATCTGCCGCACATACGGCTATAGACCGACCTTCGACTTGTTATTTTGTTTGCGGTTTGACTGTTTAACGGCCAGTTTCGTTGTTCAACATCAGCACGCGTGCGCTTATAAGATGCAACAACAATGAGTACGGCTGTTGATCTGATATCAAGCTAGCCTGAATCAAATGGCGGTATTGTAATTTTTGTAAAGGGTCTGAGCTACAATATTGGCTTAGCGCACGTTGCGCTGCTGGCTAAGTGTGTTACTCAGATCTCATACAACAAGTCGGGTGACATCAACGGGTTGCCGACAGTGGGTAGAGGACCCTCTATTCTAAGCAAAGGACCCTCTATTCTAGGTAGAGGTCCCTCTGTTTGTGTTCCGGGGCCCAAATTACCCCTAGGGACGTCAAAATCCCAATTTCGAAAATTTGACCCCTGGGGACCCCCTGGGCAGGGTGCCCTAGGGGGGTCATGGAAGGGTCCAGAGGGGTCCTAGACGAAAATGGACCTCGGATTCGTGTTCCGGGGCCCAAATTACCCCTAGGGACGTCAAAATCCCAATTTCGAAAATTTGACCCCTGGGGTCCCCCTGGGCAGGGTGCCCTAGGGGGGTCATGGAAGGGTCCAGAGGGGTCCTAGACGACAATGGACCTCGGATTCGTGTTCCGGGGCCCAAATTACCCCTAGGGACGTCAAAATCCCAATTTCGAAAATTTGACCCCTGGGGACCCCCTGGGCAGGGTGCCCTAGGGGGGTCATGGAAGGGTCCCGAGGGGTCGTAGACGAAAATGGACCTCGGATTCGTGTTCCGGGGTCCAAATTACCCCTAGGGACGTCAGAATCCAAATTTCGAAAATTCGACCCCTAAAACCCACTTTTTACACCCCCTAATGGCTGAAACATAATCCCAACAGGTTTCGTCCATACACACCAGATCCAGTTTTCAAGGTCACGTGACCCGGCCCCCCGAGGGGCCACGAGTCCATCAAGTTGGGGGGTGCAAGTACTCAAGGGGGGGACCCTTCCACCAAAGTTTGGTTCATATCCATAAAGCATTTCACACAAAAAAGTGGCAACATCAGAAGCCAAAGGATTAATTACAATATTTACCTTACTATACTATATAAATTTTTCGGCAAAAAAGAGAAATGATAATAACTCAGGAACCGCTCAAAACAGAAATTCAGTTTTTTCGCTATTTGATAGAAGAAAATAGGGATAATAATTCACCTATTCAAAATAAGTTGGTAAGAGGTACCGATTACGCACTAAACCGGTTTCAAAAAGTAAAACTTTTCCACACTATGAAAATTGAGATAGAACCACTACTTACACGCACAATTTACAAAATCAGATGTTTGCCAATGTTGATGAACAAGTTGTTGTGCTACTACAATTGTTCTAATCTGATCTCGGCAGTCGCACAACGACGTAACTAAAAGGCATGTCATCCGTTTAATAGCCGGTCACAGCTTTGGTTAGTAAGTTAATTTGTACAAGATTGCTGGTAGGTCAAGGCCGTTCCACTTACATCTGCGTATTCGATTATGGAAGATATGCCAAAATCTTAGCAGGAATAATAATTTATAAACTTCTTAAAAATTGATGCCTTCTCTCAAAAAGCCTAATTTATATGTTTTGGGTACATTGGTACATACTATAAGAATTCAACTGATTGCGAAAGTTCAGTCCTTGAGGTTTTCAACAGAAACTGTTTTTCAGATTTACTAACCATTCAAAAACGATATGCAGAGCGCAAAGTTTGGCCGGCCAGTACTATACAACTATATCACTTGAAAATGTAAAATTCATCCTGAAATTTATTGAAGAAAATCCCATAATTTTGCACTGCTGTTAAATAATAATGCATTTTGAAATACTGTAAAGCAATTCACATAAAAATAAAGGTGGTACACGGCGTTTAAAAGTAGAAGACCGGTCACCCGCAGCTTCAATTTGGGTGTTTGCATTTTGCAAACGAATAATTCTCTGATATAACGAATTAAATATCATCAGCGTCCGAATTTCAATCATAACGTTTTTCTCGGATTGCAACAACCATCGGAGCGCATGGAGTCGCAAATGCTTGCGTAACTGTGTCAATGAAGACAACCTATGTGCTGGCTGACACAGACAGCAAGTTCCACAAAGACAGCGTTCCAAAGAGGAGTAGTGTGGGTACAATTTTACAAAAGGCCACTGGAAACTCAAACGTGCCGCATTGGAACGACAAAAAACTGCTATTACTTAAAGACAAGTATGAATCTATTGACGGAATTCAGTAAAACCAGTATGTAAAGTTTTGATCATAAGATGCTTTTTGCTACATCCATACGGAACACAAGGCTCAGACATATTTGAAGCGTCATATGATCCAATCAGCAAAAATAGATGGCTAATAAGAAATGCAAATTAATTTTTAGTCACCATTGGTTGCTCTTTAAGCTATGTATCATCTCCGCATCAATCAATACAGTAGCTTTTGCCAACCACTGGCAGACAAATTTTCAAATTACTGGCAGACAAATTTTCAAATTACATAGTACCACAACCCCATTGAAAGCTATATTATACCTGTCTTGAAAAAACAGTGCATCATTATTAGCATCAATAGTACACCGATAGCTAAGTGCACGCTGCTAGATTCACAGCGTGCATTAGAATTTACTTATTGCACTAATGTGTGAAGTATGTGTTACAAATGTGAATAGGCTTTAAAACTAGTTCTATTGTCTTTCTATTCAAAACATTTGAACATACGGTCAACCTATTTACAAAGTGTGAGTAGACTTCGCTATGCCTTTGGCTTAGAGATAATTGGTGTAGCCACGAACTTCACGACGGTCGGTCTGGTTTTTGCCCTGTTGGGTTGCGTTTGTATTGTGTATTGCCCCAAATTGCCTATATCTGCCCCATGCCTTGTTTTCTTTGCCAATAAACCTATTTCTACGGTATTTTCTGTGTTTTCCTGATGTTTTTCTAGTCGTTTGATATTTTACGTACTTTTATGGGGTTTGGGTAGTTTTTGGGGTAGTGAGCGAGCTAAGGCCCTATCTTTTAGCCTAGGACGGAGACACTTCGGTTCGGACTTGGAATCTAGACCCTAAAACCTTCACATGGCGAGGCTGCCAGTCCGAATGTCGACGTCCGAGGCTGAAAAATAGGGCCTCAGTACCTACTTCTGCCCCCCCCCCACTGTTCTTTTGTAGTGGGGAAAGGCTCATAAATTCGGAAAAGGAGGGCTTTAAGTCCCTCATAAGATCGGGCATCCCCATTCGCCATCTGCGTCAAAACTTTATCCCCCAGACAGTTGGACATGAGCGGCAGCCAGGCGTTCTCTGGACACCATTGATGCGGGCCAACGATTCAAAATTTCGAACAAAGTTCGAAACTTTGGTCGTTGTCCCGGTGCCCTGAAAAGGGGGGAGATTTTTGAACGCTGCGATGTAATCACGGCGTGAAAATTCCTGAAAATTCATTTTCAGGTCGTTGGGGAGGGGTTTCTTATATTCTTCTTCCTCTCCTTCCGAAAACTGAGAGCCTAAGCCTAAAAATTCGGGGTCTACTTTTTCGACTTTTGGAATTTCCACAGGCTTGGGAAGGGTAGGTGGTTGCAAAACTGCGTCTAAAATTGGAACTGAGCCGTGTTTTTCTCTATTCTTATTTTTGACCCGCTCTGCAATTGACAATTCTTCCGTTTCGTGACGAGAAGGGATTTCCGAAACAGAACTACGACGAGGGGGGGATCTGGTTAGGCTCATGTGAATTTAGACGCAATTTTGGGAAAATTTTGGCTGAATTACACTCCAAAAATCACAGGAAAATTTTACACACAGGAATTAGAACAAAGTCTAAGATTTCAGAAAAATTTGGGCAGCATAACGCCTAGGGGGGGGGGGACTTTTTCCAGGAAAGTAGGTACTGAGGCCCTATTTTTCAGCCTCGGACGTCGACATTCGGACTGGCAGCCTCGCCATGTGAAGGTTTTAGGGTCTAGATTCCAAGTCCGAACCGAAGTGTCTCCGTCCTAGGCTAAAAGATAGGGCCTTAGCTCGCTCACTACCCCAAAAACTACCCAAACCCCATAAAAGTACGTAAAATATCAAACGACTAGAAAAACATCAGGAAAACACAGAAAATACCGTAGAAATAGGTTTATTGGCAAAGAAAACAAGGCATGGGGCAGATATAGGCAATTTGGGGCAATACACAATACAAACGCAACCCAACAGGGCAAAAACCAGACCGACCGTCGTGAAGTTCGTGGCTACACCAATATCTCTAAGCCAAAGGCATAGCGAAGTCTACTCACACTTTGTAAATAGGTTGACCGTATGTTCAAATGTTTTGAATAGAAAGACAATAGAACTAGTTTTAAAGCCTATTCACATTTGTAACACATACTTCACACATCAGTGGGGGGGGGGCATCAATTTTAGAAGTTTATAAATTATTATTCTGCTAAGATTTTGGCATATCTTCATAATCGAATACGCAGATGTAAGTGGAACGGCCTTGACCTACCAGCAATCTTGTACAAATTAACTTACTAACCAAAGCTGTGACCGGCTATTAAACGGATGACATGCCTTTTAGTTACGTCGTTGTGCGACTGCCGAGATCAGATTAGAACAATTGTAGTAGCACAACAACTTGTTCATCAACATTGGCAAACATCTGATTTTGTAAATTGTGCGTGTAAGTAGTGGTTCTATCTCAATTTTCATAGTGTGGAAGAAGTTTTACTTTTTGAAACCGGTTTAGTGCGTAATCGGTACCTCTTACCAACTTATTTTGAATAGGTGAATTATTATCCCTATTTTCTTCTATCAAATAGCGAAAAAAACTGTATTTCTGTTTTGAGCGTGTTCCTAGTTATTATCATTTCTCTTTTTTGCCGAAAAATTTATATAGTATAGTAAGGCAAATATTGTAATTAATCCTTTGGCTTCTGATGTTGCCACTTTTTTGTGTGAAATGCTTTATGGATATGCCTACTTTGTGGAAGGGCTCCCCCCCCTTAGTACTTGCACCCCCCAACTTGATGGACTCGTGGCCCCTCGGGGGGCCGGGTCACGTGACCTTAAAACTGGATCTGGTGTGTATGGACGAAACCTGTTGGGATTATGTTTCAGCCATTAGGGGGTGTAAAAAGTGGGTGTTTAGGGGTCGAATTCTCTATTTTTGGATTCTTACGTCCCTGGCAGGTGTCTTGGTCCCCTGAACACGATTCCGAGGTCCATTTTCGTCTACACCCCTCGGGACCCTTCCAACCCCCCTAGGGCACCCTGCCCAGGGGGTCCCCAGGGGTCAAATTTTCGAAATTGGGATTTTTACGTCCCCTAGGGGTAATTTTGGGCCCCGTAACACGAATCCGAGGTCCATTGTCGTCTAGGACCCCCTGACCCTTCCACCACCCCCCGAGGGCACCCTGCCCAGGGGGACCCCAGGGGTCAAATTTTCGAAATTGGGATTTTGACGTCCCTAGGGGTAATTTGGGCCCCGGAACATGATCCGAGGTCCATTTTGTCTAGGACCCCTCTGGACCCTTCCACGACCCCCAGGGCACCCCGCCCAGGGGGTCCCCAGGGGTCAAATTTTCGAAATCTGGATTTTTACGTCCCTAGGGGTAATTTGGGCCCCGGAACACAAACAGAGGGACCTCCACCTAGAATAGAGGGTCCTTTGCTTAGAATAGAGGGTCCTCTACCCACTGTCGGCAACCCGTCTATGTCACCCGACTTGTTGTATGAGATCTGAGTAACACACTTAGCCAGCAGCGCAACGTGCGCTAAGCCAATATTGTAGCTCAGACCCTTTACAAAAATTACAATACCGCCATTTGATTCAGGCTAGCTTGATATCAGATCAACAGCCGTACTCATTGTTGTTGCATCTTATAAGCGCACGCGTGCTGATGTTGAACAACGAAACTGGCCGTTAAACAGTCAAACCGCAAACAAAATAACAAGTCGAAGGTCGGTCTATAGCCGTATGTGCGGCAGATAATGGTTTTGTAGCGTCACTTGATACCAAGTTTAGGTTTGTTAGTCCTCAGCTGCAGTCGAGTCAGTCCTAGTCCGGTGGAAAAGTTTATACCCTTTTCCAAAAAGCAAAGTCGAGCTACTAGACATGGATATAATGACTAGCTACAAAACACAATTCTAGTGACATTCTAAGACCGCTCAAAGTACTTCTTCAACTTGTTCACGTAGATTGTGAACGGTTGCACTCGATCTCGACGTTTTTTGCACGTCACTGGACCTAGCTGCTCAACAACGACATATGGACCAGACCATCTCGGTCTAAACTTGGAATCTTTAGGTATCACTTTCCGCAATACCTTATCCCCAATTTCGAATTTCACTTATGACGAAATTAATCTTTAGGTATCACTTTCCGCAATACCTTATCCCCAATTTCGAACTTTACTTAAGACGAAATTTTGTCATAATGGTCCTTTTGAGCCTGCTGAACTTTTTCAATACTGGCTTTAGCCTGTTGATAAACTTCACCTAATCCTTTGACCCGATGCGCTCTATAGTCCTTAGGATCACTAAACGACTCATCATCATCAGCTAAGGAAACATCAAGGGGATATCGAAGTTGCCGTCCGCTAGTTCAAAAAAGCTGAATCCAGTCGAAGACTGGAACCGCTGTCCGATAAGCATGAAGACAGAATGGCAACAATTGACCCCAATCATTAACCGTTTCCTGCATATATGCTGAGAGCATATCAACTAAAACCCGATGAAATCGTTCCGCCAGCACACTGTGGCAAAGCAGTAGCTTTATTTTCTGGCACAAGTGGGGCATCAGGTGTCGTTCAGCGTGTCGCGCGCAAGGCAGAAACCTGTGCTCCCGTGGACCCTGTGGAAATTTTTCGCCTGTTGCATCGGAGGGATAGCGCACGTGCGCTCCGTCCTCCGTCTGCAAGCCAGGTCGATAAGCTATTTCCCTTGCTCATTCACTAACCTATCCCAACAGCGGGCGCCTCTACCCTTCATTAACCCTGGCAGAACTTGCCTTTGTCTTTCTTCCGACCACCCATTTGCCTCAGAGACGCGTTTGAATTCACCAAACCAGTCTCGAATGTCCTCTTGTGCGCGAAACGGACGAGGTTTCAAATAAGAAACTATCATCTCAGGGTTTGGGGACGGAGGGTCAGCCGACTTTTTGGCAAATTTTAGGTTGTCGTCTGCAGTGTCAGGGGGCGCACGAGCAGCCATAACACAGCTTCTGACTCGGACCTGGTCTGCCAACTTTGCGACAAAATTTAGGGTGTCGTCGGCAGGTTAGGGGGCGCATGAGCAGCCATAACAAAGCTTCTGACTCGGACCTAAACTCAACTCCCCCTCTTTCCGAAAATCCCCACTGCCCCAAAGAGGCGAATGGCCAGTGGATTTCAAGACAGTCACCGCTGCCACCAAATGTAGCGTAGTAGCCAAATAGACGCGGGACAACATTAAAAGAAGCAAAGGGTTTAATAAAAGGGGAGCAGGCGGGGAGCAGGAACAGGCAATGCAAGCAAGATGGAATGCAAGAAAACAGACTGATTATCCCTGCACAGTGCGCGTTTATATAGCGCAAAAGAATATGCAAATTAGATGTAGTTTAATATGCAAATGAGCTTAGCGGGCATTAAAGTTGTACTGCATGACTCATCAGGAAGTGCAGACTAATATGCAAATTAGCAACAACGGTTATGCAGTATACGTACGTAGGTACGTATACACTTTACAAACCCATATGCTGTGCATTCACTGGTATTACACTTTACAAACCCATATGCTGTGCATTCACTGGTATTATCACTTTCTTGCTCAGATGTTGAATAGTCCCCTAGACGGTACCCCCCGGTTGGCTGTGTGTCATGTATGCGCGTACGTAACTTCACAGTAGAATAATTAGGTTTGCTGTTCGTTTTTCATGATAGTTAAAGTTTTTCCGTGTAATATGGATTGTGAACTTGCGAACATATCATAATAATACCAATGCCCCACCGATTGCCCCCCCAGGGTGTTCCCAAAGGGGACTCGGGACCCTTTTGCACTTTTGGGGTCAAAATTTTTTTCGAGTCTATTCTCAAAAGTTTGTCTCTAGGGGTAGTTTGATGTCCTGAACATAAATCTGGGATTTATTTTTGCCTATACTCACTCTGGACACCCATGGTCCCCAGGGTGCCACCTAGGGGGTCAAAATGGGTCAATTTTTTCGAATTTGAAATTTTGATGTCCATTGGGGTAATTTGACCCTTTCAGCACGAATCCGAGGTTCAATTTTGTCTGTGACTCTCGTAAAGTCTCCTACGACATCCTCCTATCGTACCCCCCCCCCACAACGGATCCAAGGGGTCAAGTTTTGAAAATTCGGATTTTGATGTTCATAGGTGTAATTTGACTCCCTGAACACGAATCTGAGGTCTATTTTTGTCTATGACGCTCGCTGACTCCCCTGCGACCCCACCACCACCCTCAGGGTACCCACCTCCCCGACAGGTGTCCAAGGGGTAAAACTTTCAAAACTTGAATTTTGATGTCCCTGATTACGATTCCGTGGTTTGTTTTTGTCCAGAACCTCCCTGGATTCCAACACCCTCTGACCGGGAATCCAAGATTCCAAGGGGTCAAATTTTACATAGGTATGTATATATACATGTATATTGTGTATATTATGTACACATGTACACTTACGTATACGGGAAAAAGCCAGGTAAATTTACTATCTTTTAAACATCCCAGTAGCATGTTTTGGTCCGAACCTAGTTCTTTACAATTTTTTTCACTTAAACAGCAGAAACAACATCAGGTATGTTTCAGGGTTCAGTAATTCTGAAAATGTTTAGCAACATTTATGCGACTAAAGGGCACAACTAACTTTAAATCTGTATCCACGTGTACGATCATAACTGGCAAATGTAAAAACATAATATGGGTTTATAAAAGTATGCCCATGTATAATTTTATAAACAAATACAAGACTCCGAAAAGTCTTCTAAACTCCAACGATTGTAACCTCAACATTTGACAACGTTCTGCATATTCTAAGTGTCGCAGTTCTGAAAATCCCCTCGTAAACCGGTGTTGTATTTTTCCTGTTGCGCCACAGCCCAATAGGTACTTTATACTTGGTTTGTATAGGATTTGCAGAATTTGTTTGTAGACACCAATACCAGGTAAGAGTGTCTACGAACAGATTCTGCAAATCCTATTAATTAATTAATTAATCCTACCCGTTAGTTGAGCCCTTTAGTCGCATTTAATGTTGCTAAACATTTTTTTCAGAATTACTGATCCCTGGAACATACCTGATGTTGTTTCTGCCGTTTGTAGAGAACTAGGTTCGGACCAAAACATGCTTCTGGGATTTTTAAAAGATAGTAAATTTACCTGCCTTTTACCCAATAACTAATAACCATGAGATTTCTGCGCCCCAATCGAGAATAATCGAAAGCAGGGTTTTTTTTCAAATCCGAGACTGCGTCCATTTTGCGTCCCGTTCAAAAAAATTGCGTCCCTCACAATGACAGTGCGTCCAGGTGGTACCGTAAAAGTCTTGTTTGCTATCGGTGCATGCACTACGTTATTAACGTGACATTTTAGGTGACATCACCGAAGTGGGGTGCCCAGAAAAAAAGGGGGGATTGAATGACTTCGATTTTCTGTTATGATGGGTTAAATTAAGTGTTGGGATATTTTTCGAGACGTACCTGAACCCGAACCCGAACCCGAACCATTCGTACCCGAACTACTCGAACCCGAACCCGAACTTTGGCCAAATGAAGTGCTTGATATTACACACCATATTTGAATATAATATAATATTTGAATTTCAAAAAGTGTGGAGCAAGCAATAGAGTCAATAACAAATAACAGCCTTTAGTGCAAGGAATAAATTTTTTAATACTTACATAACGTTGAATAAAATGATTAGCCAAAAACCGACTAATTTTCAAGCCGAATTAAGTCATATTCAACTTTCACCGCTTTGTTCCGATTTTTTTAAAAAAAATGAAACATGGGTGCATTGCATGGGTTATACATGTACTTGTCTTCAAAAAGCTGCGATTTGCGCAAAAAAATTTTCCCTCAATAGCTTCAATAGATAAGCTTCATGAAACTTTATAAATTGCATCATGTTCAGAGATGCACCGGCGACAGTTGGAAAAATTTTGCATTTTTTCGATTTTAAATTCATTTTTGTGGCACTTTTTTGACTGCAGCGAGAAATTTTTTGCGATTTTTTGAATTTTTACTCAATTTTGGTACACTTTTTCGGCAATCATAAGGAGGGCGGGTTGAGGGGGGGCGCCAGGTGTCTGAGGAGAGGGTAATCCCCATGAGGTAACGTAGGTAACCCCCCGGACTTACGTCCGACTGATCCAGCCTTCGGGGTTCGGTGCTTATATCTGTTTATATACATGAAAGGGGGCCAGCACCTCAGGCAAAAGCCCTTCACGGGCCCTGTTACCTTCTGACATGCATGCGGTATATACCCATTTACCGACCCCGTGAGGATAGACTGCTGGGTCGGCAGGAGAACATGTAAACTTAATCTCTTCAAGGGGATTTTGTTAACCTTGTGGATGGGATTCTAACTGCAAACTTTTGAATTAACACTCGAACGCCCAACCCAAACCAACACGCTACGAGGCAATGTACATAGATGAGTTATGAGTGTCAGATTTTCCCTTGCGGAGCAGATGTTTCGTTGCTAATACTGACAGATAGTGTCGACCTTGCGCTGGTTTAGGTTCAGCTTCAGGCCTATTTACGATTTTTATTATTTACTTTAATTGACGAATCACACAAAATGTACCAAGACGGCGAAGTTTTCAGCGTACGCCATGCCAGGTGCCGGTGCCGGATTACCATTTTGAATTGGAATAATAATTTGACCAATGGATATATAAATGGTTTGTATCATATCAGTCCAGGTTGGGTTGATATGATCAAACTACACGCGATTTATACTCGCTGTTACGATACGCGATTAAGCCGAAAGACTAAAAAAGTTTATAAACAAATTATTATAATGTCATTTTGGCATTTTCGAAAGCTGCCGCTTATGAATTGTTTGCGCGAATACAGTTGAATAGAGTTCAGGCCTAGGGCTGATTTTGTTTCAAACCTCCGCTTGAATTCGAACTATTTCCGAACAGACATGCACACTAACACGTGTGCAGCCTTGCTGTGAGGAAAGCAAGGAACAATTAAAAAAATTAGGATTGCTTGAAACATGTGAAGTTTATTCTAGTATTTATTACAATATTATAAAAACATGTTTATAATTTTCGAAATTCTAAAAAATCGGTACAAAAATTTTATAATTTGGTCAGTAAATTTAGGTACCCGAACCACTTTTTGCGTCCCCGAACTGACTTGTACCCGAACCCGAACCCGAACCCGAACTGAAAAAACAACCCGAACCGTCCCCGAACCCGAACCCGAACTTTTGCCCCAACACTAGGTTAAATTGAATTTTTTGTAATTTTAACCAGTGGATTTGCATTACAAATGCAAGATCGCTAAGGCACAAAGTTGCGGGGATCTGGGTCTGGGGGCAGCACCGCTCAGAAAAGAAATCGTAAAATTTTTCAATTTTTAGGTCGAAATTGCTCGACTGGAGACGTATCAGAAATTTTTTCCGAAAGAAAAATTGAAAACAAAAGATGGGAACGTCACATATGTAGCGTGCTCTAGGCTCGGCGTGGTAGGCCAGTACCCTTAAGCTATTAAACCCTGGTTCAACCTAGCGCTACAAAGTCACACACACACACACACACCCACGAAGGTATAATTTTACTGGCAAGCAAAGCTTAAGACACGGGGGTCTCCGGGCACTTGAGCCATTCCTACCTAACTGCTAACCTAAGGTAGTCTCTTTCCTTACTCTCCTAGCGTGCAACCGTCTCTCACGCCGAATGACTTTCAACTGACTTGGTGTCGACTTTATATAGGCCCCTGAGACAACTAGTTTAATCTAATAATAGTAACCGGTGGATTGACAAGGTGGCATGACACGCATAAAAACTTGTCACGCCACATCTGGACTGCGGCACAGCTCATCTGGGCTGCTGTCACCCTGTTTTGTGGATTGAGGAGAGACAGCAGGGGCTTGTTGCATAAAAATTTTAACAGTCTAACAGTTTAACAGTTCAACAGTTTAACAGCAATTTTTGTTGCATAAAAGCTAACAGTTTAGCAGACTGCTAAACTGTTAATAACAGTGTTTTTAACACTGTTAAAAATCGCGTTAGTTGCATAAAAACTATCAGCATAGGCCTACACTGTTATAATTGGCTTGAAATTCTAACGGTGAAATTTCACCGTTAGAGTCATTTGTTTTATGAAAATTTAAACTTGTTTGCAATTTAGATCATGCAATATTGGCAGCCAAGACATAGTAGATGGTTGTCCCAAGAGTACATAATAGCAAGAGTATGACACTATTCCTACTATGCCTTGGGGCTTGCGTCCAATGCAGAGCGCAAAATAGCCCTTTTTTGTACGGTTTTGAGGGGGGTACACCCCTCAATTCAACACATAGTGCAACAACACAACACATAGTAATAATATTAATGATTTGAATTATCGAAATTAGAATGTGCATAATATTGCATATTAATATTGATGACAATCTTTTAGGGTTTACTATTTTTTGATTAACAAAAAGTACATTAGCTGGAAATGATGTAAATTTAATGCTATTTGAAAGCTGAGACATTGCTCTATCTAATGATGTATTAATTTTAGGGGGTTACAGCATGAAATTTCTAGATAATTCGCAGAATATTCAACTTTGCAAAAATTTTGCAAAAAAAGCTTCCGGGTTTTTTAAGTAACAAACGGTAGGTTTGATAAAATTTGGTAAATTTAATGTCATCTGAAAGCTGAGATATTGCGCTTTCAAATGATATATAATTTACAGGTGGTTACAGCATGAAAATTTTAGATATTTTGAAAAAACAGTGTGTGCTGCGTAAACTAGCTGCACTGTTAAACTGTTAAAAACACTGCTAGAATTTAGCAGTTTTCAACAGTCTTTCTATGCAACGAAAATTCCAACACTGTTAATTAACAGTCTAACAGTTTAACAGTCTAACAGTTTAACACTGTTACTTTTATGCAACAAGCCCCAGAGATTGAGCATATTGAGCACGCAGTGCAGATGCAGGTAGGCTTGTGTATTTTACGTAGTGAACTAGTTTTCAGGACAGTGAGGTGATACGTCTATATATTTAGGTGTATATAGATGTATATATAATATCTATCACGTTTATGACTAAATGAGATGCGCACAGGTTACACATAAAACAGTGTCTTACACTAGGGAGCATAATGTACGGTGAGGTATGAAATGGCCCAACTCTGAATTGGCCCAATGCATATCATTGGCCGTTTGCTTTGGGGGCTGTCACTTTAAACTCGCCAGTGTGACTTTTTGGCGTCCAGTTGATGTGCATTTACAGTCACGCCACCCACGATGTTTATGTACCGTACGATGTTGGGCCAATTCAGAGTTGGGCCACTTCAGACTACGCCTAATGTACTCGTGTGTGTAGTAAACACAGATTTAATGTAATAGAGCAGGCAGGAGGTATTTACTGTCCTGTATCGGACCATGCAATGTATATAGTAATTTAGAATGGTATAACGAGTTAGCTAGTGCATATAGATACGTATATAACATCCTTCCACCGGGTGGTTCCTGATGCTGGCTGGAAGTCGTCCTGAGGGGGCAGCAGGCCCGGAACCTGACCCGTGGCTCCTATCTTTTTTAGATGTGTGGCGTGTCGAAAGCACTCGGCGTGGCGCAACCGAGACGACAGCTTTACCGTATCGCCTTTTATCCCGACAATGGTCCACGGATTCAGCTCCCACGAAAGTCGAAACTTTTGTTTGGCCAGACCCTTTTAACCACTACGTCACCCACACGGAGTTTGTGTTCAACCGTCCCCTTTGAGTCGTGACGAACCTTTGCTCGACGCTGAATGGATATGACTCTGGTTCTAAGGGCGTGGGTGCTAGGGCGTTCCCGGTAGGAAAGTTTTGGCACTGGGATAATGTCGAAGTATGTGCGCTCCCGAATCAATTGGGACGGAGCTTTGCCTGTAGTGGCGTGCGGCGTGTTCCTATATGCGAGTAACCATTCGTTAATTGCCAAGTGCTGATCTTTATTTTCGATCAATGCTGCCTTTATGACTTTCTTGATACACCGGTTGATTCTTTCGACTTCTCCATTTGCCTGTGGCCAATATGGAGTAACCCGGTGATGCTTGATACCGTGGTTTCTGAGAAAACCGGAAAACTCTGCCGAAAAAAACGGTGGCCCGTTATCCGTCATTAATATCTGTGGGTATCCATGACGGGCAAAGACGTCAGAAAGAGAGCGAGTAGTGTGATCTGCTGTGGTGGAATGGAGAAAAGCCACTTCTGGATATTTCGAATAGTAATCCACCATGACTAGAAGATGTTCACCTGTTGGCAACGGACCGAAGAAGTCGGCTCCAACAGTGTGCCAAGCGGAATCGGGCAACGGAACGGGCTTCAGTGGCGTCGCAAACGGTCTGCCTTCTGCTTGGGCACAGCTACAGACACTACAACTCCTTACGACGGCCTCTGCGTCCGCGCTGATCCGTGGCCACCAGACCTTGTCGCGGAGGCGACTCTTAGTGCGGGTGATTCCCTGCCATGCGGGTGCAGTGGCCATGGCGAATCTACAACTGCAGCTACAACCGCCCGCACCATTCAGTATCTACTCCGAACCACGCACCGCTGCCCATCGATGGCACCAGTGGCTTAAGGCTTTTCGGATTTACCTAACAGCCACAAATGTACGCAATGATCATCAGCAACTTGCTGTTTTCTTACACTGCGCAGGGCCGGAAATTCAAGAGGTAATCGAGCGCTTGCCTGAAGATCCTAATGGACTTAACGATACTGTGGAAGCCCTTACTGCGCATTTTGCCAGCCAAATAAATGAGACTTTTGAAAGGTATGAATTCAGACTTTGCGTTCAACGCGCTGAGGAGTCAATTGACAGTTGGACGGCTCGCTTGCGTATAAAGGCACGCACATGCGGTGACTTGACGGATTCTATGATCCGAGATCAAATTGTTGCTTGTTGTACTTCCCATAGTCTACGCAGACGTATATTACGGGATCAGAACGTAACGTTGGAAGATTCCTTAAAGATAGCACGCACTATGGAAGCTTCTGAAGCGCAAGCGGTCTTTATGGAAAAGGACAACTCCGAGCATGGTGTGGCCTACCTTAATCCTACCCACTGCGCCAATGTAGTAAACACAGATTTAATGTAATAGAGCAGGCAGGAGGTATTTACTGTCCTGTATCGGACCATGCAATGTATATAGTAATTTAGAATGGTATAACGAGTTAGCTAGTGCATATACATACGTATATAACAGTGTGGACATGCAAATGCAGCATAATGCACTCGTGTATCAATGCATAGGCTTTGGCGTAAGATAATAACAAGGAATAGTAAGCCACAGTCATGGGTCTGGGGGCGGTAGCCCCCAGAAAAAAAATGGGGGAAATTTTTGATTTTTAGGCCAAATTCGGTCAATTGGAAACGTATCGGAAATTTTTTCTGCATCCGCAGCTGAAAAAGTTTAGGCCAGCTGGTCTCAATCGCTGAAAAAATTTAGGCCATGGCCTTAGCTATGGCCTAAAAAACCCAGGATGAAAAATAACAGCAATGAATAGTAACCCACAGAGTTGAAGGTGTCTGGAGGCGGCAGCCCCCAAGACAACTTGTTCGAGAATTTTTTATTTTAGGCCAAATTTGGTCAATTGGAGTCAAATTTTTTTCTAGCCGGTCATAAAAATCAAAGAGGGTCTGGCGATGTCAAAAAACTTAGTAGCTACTTCAAAAGACTCATGTTAGTGCAGCCTACAGAAGAAATTTAGAAAATTTTTAGATTTTGAGGTCAAATTTGGTCAATTGGAGACGTATATATTGGAATTTTTTTCTTACGATTCGGGCCACCAGCAGCTGCACATGGACTTTATACTGGGGTTTTTAGTCAGAATTTTGCGTCCCGTTTGCGTCCTGCTAAAAAAATTTGCGTCCACCTTAATGTCATCGCGTCTGGACGCACTGTGGGACGCAAAAAAAACCATGATCGAAAGTCCTGTCACTTGAGCTAAACGGTTCGTATTAATATAAACTTATGGATATTGGAACGTGTAGCAGACTTAAGCAGCAAAGATTGAGACACTAAACTTTCTTCCACAGGAATTCAAAAATATTTGTTCAACTAAATGCCAAAAGATTGGCAACCGACTTAAACATCCAACTTAATGGCTTTGATACGCTTCTAATTACAGATAATCAGTTGTCATGCAGACTTAGTATCATAAGTTTCAAGCCGAAATAGCTCAGTTGGAAGAGCGTTAGACTGAAGATCTAAAGGTCCCTGGATTGATCCCGGGTTTCGGCAGCTTTTTTATTTTTATTGGTTTCAGTTTTTTAATTAGTTGTTTTTGGTGATTTTTTCAACTTACTCTTTCTAGTACTAAGAATCACAGATGTACATGGGGGGGTCTGGGGGGGGGGCAATTGAAATTCCGGGACAAGCCCCCCCCCTCAGATTTGACCCGTCGGGACAAGCCCCCCTCTCTGAAACCCCAAAATCGCCTCAGATCGCCGTAAAATGCTTCAAAAATGACCTAAAAAACGAAAAAATCGCTTAAAATAACGGAATTTCGCAAAAATTTTCCATTTTTAGGCAAAAATTTGAAATCTTCGCGTTTTTGGGACAAAATATTGGGACAAGCCCCCCCTAAAATGTCGAAAATTTCGGGACAAGCCCCCCCCAGACCGAGACCCCGTGTACATGTATGCTAAGAATACGCTTTTTAGATGTTACTTTTAGCTATTTATATATTTTATATTTACTGCTAACCTGTACGCCCATGTTGTTTCCAAAAGTAATAGTTGCGTTTTTTCTTTAGAGTATAGACGCTGCAATAGAATTAAGAAACTCTTAATCAGCGGACGCAGTTGTTGACTTTTGAAATAAGTCGTGAAAAAAAACATACATACACCACTTTTTAGTTTTTACAAATACTTTATTTATTATGTTATTTTACAAATAAATATGCTCAAAAAATTGAGTTTTATTAATTTTTTTAATGTTTGATGCGATAACTGAATTTCCATTTAAATCAAACAAGCTACACATAAGGGCTCCTTCTGTTAAAAAATGTTGCTAATTTTGCCTAAAGGGACACAATCAAAGCAAAAGTCTGAGTTTAGATCAACGGTGGATTACTACACCAAATCGGATTAACTGACGATTAGCTTAAACCGATTTAACCCGGCTTAAATTTCCTAAATCGGTCCACCAATGAAGATTAACGCAGTTGGCGTTTAAGATTTCGGTAAATACTGAGGTTTAGCTGGGACTTAGATGTTATTTTTAACTAAATCTTTTTATCTGGAGTTTAGATCCAGCTCAGACCAATTCGATGTGGTGCAGTTCACCCTAAAAATCATAAAAACGACTGGTGTTTAGGTCAGGTCTTTGCGTACTGGAGTGTCTCAAAAATTTTGAGTTTTTTTACATTTACTGGTTTTATGGACGGTCACAGTATAAAAGCAATCAACACAATTCACTCTAATTCAGATTGTCATACTCTGCTATAATATACTTTTTAATTTTTTAAAATTTACTTTGACTTCCGATTAGTCTTACTGCGCAACAGGCCTAATGTTGTCAAACGTTCACACTTCTCACTCACTGGATTACTTTTGCAGTAAAGTTTTGCTTGTTTCAGTTGGTTTAATATAACCTAGTAAGTGTGTATTCCATACTTCACATGCGTACTCTAATCTAGTCTAACATAGGACTCGAATAACATTACTTTAACTAATTTATCAGTTTAAACACAAGTGTACGAAATGATAAATACTATTGGCTTTATAAACAATTTTTGCTCTGAAAATTTCAAATTTGAAGACTAAATTACTCCTAGGTCAGAACAGCTAAGCTTTGACGATAACATTTTACCAACAAAATTGGTTAATTGAGGGCTTGATTGGCGAACATAAAAGATTAACGATTTCTCAATAGAAATTAGCATTTGCCAGTTTAATGCCACGTCTGAAAACGGGTTCAACAGTAACTCCAAGTTTTCCTGCCGATCAGATCCTTGACGGAGAAATCTTGTGCGAACCATAATGTATTATCTCCAATTGATTGATTGAGTAGTGATTATTGCATCACTTACATAGAATAATAAAGAGAGAGAGGCCACACACCGAACCTTGCGGTACGCCGCTAGTGACTGCACTCCAAGCACAATACAAAATTCCTAACCTGTCTCTTTGACATTTGTATAACAAAAAAGCTTCAAAGGATAAAAATTGTCCATCACAACCTTACCTACGTGATATAGCTTATCCAAGAGTTTTCGGTGGCAAACTGAATTAAATGCTTTTTTAAAGTCAATATAGGCTATGCGAGTACAATCTTTTTTGTATGGCTTGAATTCAACTATTTATAGATACTAGCAAATTAGTGACTGTTGATCTACCAGAAATAAAACCATCTTGACGCATACAAAACAGATCATTATTCAAACATAAATTTCTCAGATTTGAATCAAAGATCCTATTCATAAGTATGTATGTTTGCTCCACGAGCAATGGAAACATCTCTATAATTTTGCATTCTAGAATGTGATCCTTTATTTTTAAAAATCTTGTCACCACATTTTGCATCTCTCCAATCTATCGGGATATAATAATCTATATTCAAAATATGTAATAAAAATATTGGAAAAGCTGATGCTAATTCGGCTGCAAAAGTCCGATAAAAGAGGTACGGAATTTCGTCAGGTACATTCATTATACTGTTTTTCAAATTAATTAGGTGTTTAAAAATGTCCAACATATCGAATTTCATAATAAATATCTTTCCCAACTCTCATATTAGAAGAATCTGACATTCTATTATCATCAGTAATATATATTATAAAGATGAAAAATTTCGGGCTTTATTTAGGATGGATTTAAGGATTTAGGGCCTCAGCCTATTCGTCATCGTACAGAACCAAAGAATTATCATCTAGTTCTAGGGCTGGTTGGTATTCCATATTTAGGTTTTATTTTTGACTAGAATTGTCCAATAGTCCAATTGTCCAAATTCCAATCTGTAAAAATATTCCTTATACGTTTTGTTTTAAGATTTTTAAAAGGTCAATGATTTGGTGTTTGGCCAACTTTCTTAGGTTGTTTTTATAAGTCCAGAGCTACCTGTAACAAATGAAAGAACCGTTTTTTGTACACGGTGCTTTTTTAGGTACACGGTGTTCCGCGAGCACGAGCAGATTGGCTTGCCGGTGATGCGCCCGCTATGGGCCGAGTTCCCCGAGGACAAGTACAGCCTGGACGAGGACAGGGAGTTCATGGTCGGGGGGGCGCTGCTGGTCAGACCCGTCACCGAGCAGGGAAAGGCCTCCGTCAGCGTCTATCTGCCCGGCAAGGACATGGTACGCCCATCCACACCCTCCACTTCACCGACGTATGTAGGGTGCTCAAGCCATGGTTTTTCAGAAACACAATAAAAATGTCGGCGTTATTTCACCAAAGCGTGAAGCTTGAATGTAACTGGACAAAATAATGGACGTTCTAGTTGTGGCTTAGAGGTGCTAATTATATTCTGCTACCTCACTTAGAAGGCTTTGTCTGGCAGAGCCAGTAAGTCCGGAGGTCCTCGTCTTTGGCCGTATGGTTGTGTCCCCAGCCAGTGCCATGAAAGTTTTGGTCAAGTGGTGTTATGCAGTGCAGTGTTTGTGTTTGCAGGTGTACTACGACATGGACACGTTCCAGGGACATCGGGGGCCGGGCGCCATCTACGTCGAAACAGCACCATCACCAAGGTCTCGGGGCCAGCCTCACTATCACAACCTCTGCTGCTTCCTT